>JANHGN010012745.1:73490-92512 GCA_024605025.1 Megaceryle maxima
GTTGAGGATGTCCCTGCTCTCAGCAGGGGGGTTGGGCTAGATGACCTCTAGAGGTCCCTTCCAACCCAGACATTTCTATGTTATGTTTTTATGTTATGTTTCTACTAGCACACAGTCTAGGATCACATATAAGGATGTATTTTGTGGAAGCTTAACAGTTGAGCTGGTGATTTACTTGCTTCCCTTGTGTCAGGTTGAATAAGATCTATTACATTCACTTAAGGAAAGCCCTCCTACATTGGCTGATATGCTACATGACAGCAGACCTCACCTAAAATTCATAGAAGCCCTACATGACCTCATAACCCAGTAAATTGTTGACTTCATCTCCCTCAAATTACTCATTCTGAAGTCTAATACCTACTGAGGTAGTGTTATCTTTCCCTGCATTTTCAGCTGATAATTAGCTAGGCTTATCATGTCAGTGTTTTATTGCCTGTACAGACAGTGTTTCATTCTAAGACTACCAACACAACAAATCTTACGGGACTGCCCTATTTTGGTAATTGAGCACATTGATTTCTTACCAGCAATATTGCTCAAATGATATAGTTCTGAAGGACACTAAACAACAACAAAACAAATCAAGACAGTTAATACAGCAGCAGTGTAATTTACTATTCTCAGCTCTTCCCCCAGTAAAAGTAACAGATTCTTTTTGTTACAGACCAGTATGACTTTAGATGTTAAGTGATTTTATACACCCATAGATTAATTCCATTTCTTCATACCAGTGTAAATGCAGAATAAAGATCTTTTGTTATAAATACAGACCATAAAAAGAATGTGGTTCACAGTATGAGGGGTCATAGATGACAAAAGGTGCCAGATAACTGATGTTTAACTTCAGTTCCAGTTTACTGAACAAGCAAAAAGCTGTCAGTGTATCCACAATAAACAAGCAAAAGTACAGGACACCTAAATTTAAAAACAAGATCACAACTGAGATGAAAAAGCTTGGTTAATTCTTATGTTTTTAAATATCTAGATTTTTCACCAGTATAATTAATCAGCTTCATGGTACCTGAAGCACATGCCCTTGCACATCAGCTCTAGCATAAGTCTCCAAATGTATTTAGCAAATGGTTTGAAAAACTGGTTCTGAGCACAAGTGCATTTCTTCATTGCCAAGTTGACAGAAATATATTGGGGAAGTCTGGACAGTGTCTTGTTTCATGATCTGGATTTTTCCCCAAAAAAGAAAGGGTTCCTCGTCAGTCACTCAGGCACTTAATGAACCATCAGATGAGACATATATCAAGGAAAGTTTAAGATCTAAAACCACACAAATAATGTACAGCTCAAGTCATAAGAAGCAGCAGGACATCTTTCAAGTACCAATACATTGTGTCTTATTGTACTGAAAGATAACACATAATGGTGTAGAAATAACAATTCATTAGCATCAATACGCAGTAGGAGGTAATAAAATTATTCAGAGCTGCAGTGTCATTAATCTGTGCCAAACAACACAAATGAAACTGCATATTCTGAAGACAGTGTTGCAGGAAAAAATCTAAATGGTGAACATGTCAAAGAATCTGAGCTGCATGCAAAGCACACCGTTGTTAGTCTTCTCAGCCTAGTAGTACTGTCATTTTAATCATGGCATAACATTAGTTTGCAGAGACAATCTTCTGCAAGACAGGCTATAATCCCACAGCAGCTGCAGTTTAACCTCTTTGAGTTCAAATTCCCCAAGAGACAGGAAAACACAAGCATGGTCTGATGAGCAGAGAGAAGAGGCCACATCTGAGTACAAGACTTTTCAGTGTTGCCCAGTGATAGGACAAAGGGCAACAAGCACAAACTGAAACCCAGGAGGTTTCACCTGAACAGAAGATAAAAATTCTCTGCTGTGAAGGTGATGGAGCCCTGGCCCAGGCTGCCCAGACAGGTTGTGAAGTCTCCTCCTCTGGAGATATTCCAAACCCACCTGGACAACATGATCCTTGGCAACCTGCTCTGGGTTACCCTGATTTAGCAGGTGGGTTGGTCTCTATCTCCAGAGGTCCCTTCTGACCCCCACCCTTCTGTGATTTCTTAGGTACATGGATGCAATATTTGGAGCTGCAGTGGGCCCTGAGCAAAATGCTGTTCAGGGGGTGTTTACTGTTGGTCAGCACAGGACAAGAGCTGGCAGGTGGGGGGTAGATTTTGCCATTAAAAAAAATTAGGACCATAGAGTACTAGGGGCAGGTGTTAAGAGGAAACATCAAAACAAGATGGAAACTGGGAAGTAGCAAGCTGAGGTGGATCCACAGCAATTTACAAGAGATAGCAGAGGAACAAAGGTAGCAAAAAAAAAAAAAAACACAGCAGGGAAAGCAAAAAAAACATAGTAAGGTTCAGTGTGAGGTACCCAGAGAAGGAAAAGAACAAGCAGAACCTATGTTCCAATTGTATAATGTTGGGACCTGAAAGGTTGAAAGCACTTTTATTTCAACATATTGAAAACTAATCTCCCAGCAGCAGAAGAGATTAGCAACACAAAAGATAAGTGTTAGACCATCATTAGACCTTTGAAACTCATTGCACACATTCCTGCTGTCATATTACAGCATCCCATTAGAAATCACCGTTATTAAAGGCCATTTCAAAGTGGGACCTTCCTAAAAGTGTTTTAGAACAGCACTGATCTTTCATGATGACAAGGGAAAAACCTCAATTCGCTCATGAGACTGCTTCTGCTTCAAATTCTAAATTAATCTGAGACTGAATGCCCAGACAGACACAGTGCTAATGACAAGAAGCCTTTTGCTTCTAAGAAACAGCATTTTTTTTCTAATTAAATAGAAACCCAGCACATGATATAAGGGAGAGGCTGATTACTTATGAGACTGGTTTGATAGCTGGAGTTGTAGCAGCCATGGGATTCCCAGAAGATAGATGCTGCAAAGAACACCAGTTCAGCATTGATTACTGTACATGAAAACACTGAGTCCTACCATCCCCATCACAGAAACAGGATCCTGGTTTTTTTTAGTCAAGGAGATCTCAAAGATGATCACCATTCCTGTTTTTAGTAAAAGTTAAATGCTGAAGCCTTGCTCTCTTTGGCTATCTTCAAAGAGAGGATTTTACTTCAGTAGGACAAAAAAGGTAATGAAAGACTTCCTGCATCTTCACTATCTATGAACTCAAAAATGATGGTACAAAATTTGGGTGTTTCAGGTTTGGGTTTTTTTTTTTTTCAGTTTTTAAAAATACAATACTTCATCATTGCTATGAAAATCAGAAGAAAGCTCTGCTCTGACAGTATGATCCAGTGGCCTCAAAAGACAGATGGCTTGGGTCTTCTGGGACTGACCATCCAAAGTAACTCACCCTTAAGTGATTTTAGATCTGTCTTTGGATGATGTTTATTTCATAACAGATGCAACATAAGGAGGCATAGAAAAGGACACCCTACATATGTGAAGAATGCATAAAGATACATCTGAATCTCAGTGAGCTTCCATGGAGATGCAGAAATGCAGCAAGTCTGGAGCCTGCTAGAAAAGAAATGTTCATTTGATTCCATAGTTGCATCCAGATGGAAAAAAAAGTAGTCTCTTCCCTTTTTTTTTTTTTAGCGTGTTCCAAGTGGCAACATCCTTTATTTTTATTGTGATGGAGTAATTCCAGTTTTACCTTCTTGTAACTCTTCCCAGTGTGTGGTACAGATAAAAAAAAATTAAAAAGTCATACTCTGACCACCTAGTCTCCCTAGATTCCCACTAAGAAGTGGAGACCAAGAGGTTCCTCCAAATTTTGATTCCAAGCTAGAGCCTTATTTAGCTACACTATGTGACTGACTTAATTAGTTTTGTTAGATATTTTCCCATTAAATATTTTATTTTATTTTCAAGAATGCTGTCATTGCTCACTCCCACACATTTTATATGCTTCCTTGGGCACTGCTCTTGGCAGGAATTTCACCTTGTCCATTAAATTTCAGCCTGTGCACAGTCAGCACCCAGCCCATACATAGCAAGAATTTTGGGTTATAGGCAACCAAGGAGACTCACTTGCAGGAAGCCCTTTGTACCTCCCAAGTGGAATTGCTCTCTTCTTCCTCTTTGGCAGCACAAGGCTGTTCTAATTTTTTTTTTTTTTTTTTTTACATTCACTTTAACCATTTAAATCCATTCATTGAGGCACTAGTGCACTGTCTGTGAAAGCACACTGGCTGCAGTCCTACATGGAATGCTTAACTCAAGTATTTAACTACGCCATCAGTCTTGCTTAATAAAAACTGACATATTAAATACTGTTTCTGCTGAAGTACATGATTCTCCAGGTGATTATTTGATTGTAACATCAATAAATCAGTCACCAGATTAAGAAAACCCAACAAAACCAAACCAATTAACGTGCTCAGGTGTAGGAATCCTAACATGGGGAGGAAGGAAGCACATCAAAAGGCCTGGAAGGAGAGGTGTTGGGCCTTGTTTAGCAATGACCGCATTCTTACCCTCATTTGCTCTCCAGGAACCAACCTCTCCCCCTACCAATCAAAAGAAATATGTGGGAACAAGGATTCCCTCCCTGGGAATAACTGCAAGACAAAAAAAAACCCCAAGAGTTTCAGCTGGTATAAAATAGGATGTGACATTTTGCAGACAATTACAGCCAAGAAAGGGGCAGCCCTTTTTCCCCTTGTGTTAGTAACTTGCTGAGCTGCAGTTACTGACTTGATGTATCAGGGTGAAGATAGATGACACCCAGTCTTTGAAAAGCAAACAAAAAGCATATGAAGGATGTTGCCCTTTTAAACAGAAAACAGTTAACTATCTTTCACTTCACAGCAGAACAATGAAGAAACCAAACAACTCCAGGCTTTCTTCAAAGAAAGAAGTTGCAAGAATAGCTTGGGCCTGCAGTCAGCATTGAAAGAACTCAGCTTTCCCATGTTTGCAGCAGAGTGCTCATTTTATCTCCTGGAGTGCAAGGGGAAATCCACACAGAACCACTTAAAATTATTTGGTACCCCAGCAGAGTCCAATTCCCACCCACCAAGGCTGCAGCACAGCACCTAAAGCCTATTACTTTTCTCATGGGACAAGAAGAAAGCCTCAAGTTACAACAGAGGAAGTTCAGGTTGGATATTAAGAAAAATTTCTTCCCCAAAAGGGTTGCCAATGCCTGGACCAGGCAGCCCAGGGCAGCAGTAGAGTCACTGTCCCTGAAATTTCACTCCTGAAATTTTAAATTGTGGAGATGTGGTGCTGAGGGACACAGTTTAGCAGTGACCTGGCAGTGCTGGGTTAACAGTTGGACTAAATCATAAGTCTCTTTCAACCAAAACGATTCTACGGTGGCATTATGGACAGTGTGAGGTGCCCATGAGCAGGGCTGGTCCCACATCACACATGGCAGTTCCTTCACTCCTTAACACTTTCTCCATGCCATTAAGTTAAAAAAAAAATTGCTTTGTCTTCAGGAACAGATTTGTTTTCTTGCTCAGCATTTTAAGCCTTACCTAAATCCTCTGAAAGCAGAAAAAATGTTCCCAAGCCAATTATCAGTAATATTGGCCATCATCAGAAGATGGCTTAAGCTATAGTTACCACATTTGGAATTATAATCAGGTAGATGCATTACTAAATACTTTCTACATTTGAATTTTTCATAGAAGAGCATGTTACTATGTTTCTAAATGTGAGAGGGAAAAAGAAACAGAGGGCCATGTTTTTTTAAAAAAACCTCTCAACATTTTTTCCTTACTTTGAGTCCTGCAATATTTCACCTAGGAATTAACTTTGGTTCTAAACCACCTCCAACTTTATTTCTTTAAGTGCAGAATAAGTGAGTATTTCTATCTTATAAACACTCAAGACATATTATACTAATTCATTATGTAGTCGCGTGTGTTCCATGGACTCCAGGAAATACCATCCTCTTAAATGCATGTTTCATTCAGCATCTCAGCTCATTTTCAACATAGCAAAGAAAACAAAAATCACAACTAATAATCAAAGATATTTTTGAGTCAGCGTCCTGTCTCTCCAAGTTCTGTAACAACGGAACTCAGAGAATAAGGATGTTCTCAATATTAGTTTTTTCCTGTTGCTGCTGTTTGTACAGTCCTAAGGGTGCTGTCTGGGAAAATAACAAGAACTTCTACAGAACAGCTTGTGGTCAGCATTGAACACTAGCCAAAGTGAAACAGCAATCAACATGAAATGCACTTTACAAAGGCTATCTGCAGATCTCAGCTATATGCTTCATGGCAGGAATTCTTGAAACAGCTGGAGACATTGCATCCTTCCTGCTCCTGGCTGCTCCCATACCATTCCCTCTCTTTGCAAGCTGAATTGAAGCAGCAACCCTTGAAGCAAGGGCTGCATCTGAACAGTTCACATTTTCTCTGCTTCCTTTCTGCAAAATTTTCTCCAGCATGTCAAGAAATGTTCTCCTTCCCCTCTGCTTTGCCCTAGTGAAGCCACATCTGGAATATTATGTCCAGTTCTGGGCTCCCCAATAGACAAGGAACTCCTAGGAAGAGTCCATCAGAGGCTACAAAGATGAGGGAACAGGACCTCCTCTGTGATAAGGAACAGCTGAGAGAGCTGGGGGTGTTTAGCTTGAAGAAGGGAAGACAGATGTGATACAATCAGTACTGATGAATATCTAAAGGGCACTTGCCAAGAAGATGGGGCCAGACTCTTGTCAGTGGTGCCCAGTGACAGGACAAGGGGCAACAAGCACAAACTGGAACCCAGGATGTTCCATCTGAACAGGAGGAAAAACTTCTTTGCTGTGAGGGTGATGGAGCCCTGGCCCAACCTACCCATAAAGGTTGTGGAGTTTCCTTCTCCAGAATGCTTACAAACCCACCTGGACAATGTGATCCTGGGCAACCTGCTCTGGGTGACCCTGCTGGAGAAGGGGGATCAACAAGATGATCTTCGCCAGTCTCTTCTAACCCCTACCATGCTGTGATTTTATCAAGATCCAAGAATATCTTTAGGGAGAGCAGTGCTAGAGGAACAAGCAGGTAGCATACCTTTTCTCTACCAACAGGATTCCCCGGTGAATAGCAGGTTATCATTGTATCCTATGTCAGATGAGTCAGAACATCAAATTAAATGAAATACCTACTGCAAAGACGGTTTTGTTGGGCATGTCATGAAATATCCACCATGTGGCACATGCCATTAGTAGCATTGACTTACTACTCCTCTTATTCAGGTAAATCAGTTAAATTTAGTCAGATAGTAAGATACACTACTGAAACTAATATAGCTGGGAGGAGATGAATGCTGAAAGATGCATTTCCCTGTAATGAGCATAACTCCCCAGGTTTCAGACCTATGACTCTTTGGAGAAGAGGCGAGAGAAGCTGCTGACTACCAAGGGTATATTCTGGAGCACAAGCTCTTCTGTTACTCAAGAAGCATTGGAAAACCAAAAAAGTCATTCTACTGAATCGCACCCCTCCACCCTCTCTGCGCAGAGGCCATGAGATGTTGCACGTGCCATAGTCACTCTGATACTGTTCTCCCTCCTTCATTGCTCTGGCACTTAGAAAAACTCTATACTAACCTTCAGGGGTCAGTTCACTTAATGAGTTGGGTAAACTGTTTCATCAATTTGCTTCCAATTGATAAAATTTTAAAAACAATCTTTGTGAATTCATGAGGCCTTTTGTGTTTTTCCTTATAAGCTGTAAAATAGATCATTTATGCTGCACTTACAAGTTACATAATTGTTTTGGATTGCTAAAACCCTAAGAAGGGGGATGGATAAGCACAGAGAGCAGAGGTGACTATGGATATAAAAGATGAAGCATTTTCCAGTTTGTCTCACTGTTAAAACACTGAAATATGTCAGTTCACTTGCAGCTCCAAATAGAGAAGCAACAAATTCAAGCGAAGTTCTGCACACCAATGATTAGATACAGACTTCAAAAGCCTTTAATTTGAAGACAAGATCATCTCTACTCATCATGAACTTCTAGGTTTCACCATACACTGCACTCCTCATTGACATGCCTCTTAAAACATACATTGCAAGCTCTTCTGGATTACCCTGGTTTAGCAGGAGGGGTGGACTATGTGATCTCCAGAGGTCCCTTTCAACCTCTACCAGTCTGTGATGGCCCTCCTTGCCTCTTTACTCCAGAAGGTGGACTCCTTCCCTGCATGGCTCTGTATTAAACTCCAGTGCAGCCGTCTTCTAGCACATAGCATTTACATAGTTAGAATAGAAGCAGAGTAAGACTTAAATGGTCCAGACAAGGTTTAGACAGCGCATCAATTCTGGCAAAACAGTCTTGTTAAAACAGTCACAGTTGGACACATGATTTTCAGATACTGCATTTTTCTTAAAGATCAAGAAAGACTAAAAAGACATCTCTGCAGGGCAATACAGGTAACACCTACTGATTTGTCTCCAGGGGAGCCAGTATCTCTATTGACTGCAACATTTCCTCCTCAAATTTCCAATTTCACTTTTCATCATCCAAGTGTTAGATGTTCCTTCAGAGTTGTAAACAATTTTGTTTGCATCTCATATCTTCCATTCTGTCTTAAACTGCTGTTCTTTCCAGTTTAATAACACATCACTTTAAAGTGTTCTGCCTCTGTGCCAAATGTACTCACAGACATTAAATCAAACCTTGAATATACATATAAAAATAAACCAGCTTCTCTGGCATTTCCACTTGGCCAGAGCTAGTCTATGTACCCTTTCCTCTAGTACTCCATTATGATGAAAGTAAGAAGTTTCCAGACAATTCTTCTCCATCATTAGCAGTACAGTGTAAATTCAGATAACACTATTTATCTTGCCTCCAAGTCTGCTGTGCTTAACTGTTTCAAGTAGACTGAATAAATTTCAGCTAAGTACTCCCAGTGTCATGCTTTCTCAAAAAGTTGGAATGAAAAATGCATTTATAAAAATGCAACTCTGTACCTCAATGAAATATATAAGATTATGACCTTAAGAAAAGAGAAGTATTTCTGAAATATACAAAGTGAACAGAATACAAACTCAGTCAACATCACTTTAAAACTATTGGTTCTAACAGCATTTCAAATATGCAAGACTGAAGAGTTTTCACTAATGCTGAAGATTTCTTTTGTATGGCCTGGTTTATTTGATATCCAGACATCAATGTGTCCAAAATGTCAGAACTACTGCTTCTCTAAAAACCACTTCCCTAGAGAATTTTCCCACACAGAACTTGTCACCACCATCATATGTATCCTCCATTAAGAGAAAGGAACACTGAGCATGCACTGGTCTCATTTATTTATCTGTATAGAGGTGTTTACTGCCAAGTTACTGCCCAGCCAGTCATATAGCTGCATTAAGAGTTTTATTTATTACCTGACCAGAAGATGGCCCTATACAGCCATGTCCAGAGGACAAGAGTTTTGGGTTTTTTTTTTCAAAATTAAGCAGGGACAATAAGCACACCTGAGGACAAAAAGTGCAAGAAACACTAAGTTCCCTCACTTACCTCCTCCTGATGCCTAAATTAAATAGTGTGGTTTTGAATTACAAACTCTGAAAGCTGAAGGCCTCCACAA
Organism: Megaceryle maxima; assembly: GCA_024605025.1. Classification (NCBI taxonomy): domain Eukaryota; kingdom Metazoa; phylum Chordata; class Aves; order Coraciiformes; family Cerylidae; genus Megaceryle; species Megaceryle maxima. The sequence goes on from JANHGN010012745.1 coordinate 83,012, forward strand.
GGAGATAATGGAGACTTCTCCCCAAACCTTGCTGCTGAGAACAATATCTAAAACAATACCTGAAGTTTTGCAAGAGACACTGATCCCAGTCAAGAGCTTTTTAGTTACCATTACACACATGTAAAGTATTTGGTTAGAGCAAAGCTCAAAGTTAGGGTACAGGTGCTACACAACAACTAGATGGACTAATTCACCAATTCAGTACAACCTTGAGGCAGTTTCTTCCTTTTGGCTTTCTTACATAGCTATGGCCCGAAGAGAAACTTTCTTCTCCCCACCACATTGCCATTTCAGGTTGATGCACTATATCTGTCTATCACCTCATTTCTCACATGCTTCGCAGGAGAAATGAACAGTAGGAAGTATTGTGCACTCATGGATCTGAGGCAGAAAGACAACCCATGTACAGTCCCCATGTTCTTTACAGGATGAAGTCAGTCAATTAACCCATTCCACATTTTGGGAAAGCACATAAAACAGATCGAGCATTGCCAGCAGCCTTTTGGCCAAACATCTTTAGCATCCCTGCCCAAATTCTCTTATGGACAGCAGTTTGTTTAGCTCTTCCTGCTTGAGAAACTGGCCTGTGATCTAATTTCCAATGCACACAGTTTAATCCGCTTCCAGTTGGTAAGGCACACAAGACCAGATGAAGTAACATTGGTTTTCCAGGGCGAGCCCAAGCACTTTGTTAAATCTAAACCCAAATACTGGTTACTGTGAAGAAAATTAATTCATGCTGGGGAGTTTACCATCAGCACTACCTTTGTCAACTTTGCTACTGAGGAGAGAGAACATTAACCAGAGCAGACATTGGCAGACAGTTCTTGAGGCACAGGAAGACCCCAGCAAGCAGCTGAAGATCCTCAAAGTTCACTAATTAGCACATCTGAATCCTTTCAAAAATTCCCTAAAAGTACTAAGCTGGAAGATTCTGGGAAAGGCAGGTATGAACATGAGTTGATATTGAGGAAACAGTCATGCTTGTGTTTTTTATGTAAGAAAATACTCAAGCTACACCAATGGGTTCCTAAAATTTACATTGGCTAAATACACATGAACACACCATGTCTAGGAGCTCCAATTTCCATTTCCAAAGTTTTTCTATTATTTACAAGATGCTAGAAAAAGGACTTTTTAAACTTAAAAGCAGCATTGCTTGTAACAGCCAGAAAGAGCTAGAAGGCAGGAGAACTCATATACGTTTCTTAAAAGACCGTAACAAAAGGGAATTAAAAAATCCTTCAGCTACATTAAATACATAGCATATAAAACATTAGCCAAGTTGAAGACATCTGCCAATTACATGGCCAAATTAAATACATAGATAATTGGTACAAGATAATTGGTACAAAGTTAAACTCCCATCTAAAGGCTTGTGAAATCACAGAAGGGAGGAGAGAAACAAAGAGGATATGTAAAGTTAACCCTGATTATGTCTTGTTTGACTTGACCATTTGAGCAGCTAATCCTTTGCTAACATACCTGTTTTCAGAGATCTCATTTTTAGGAGGCTGAATTGGGTCTTGCCCAACATTACCTGCTGGAGGGTTTTTATCTGCTCCCAGGTTTGGGGGGTGGTGGCAGGTTGTTTTACTCTGTTTCAGATTAATGAATCTTTAATCACATTGATGGGAAAAAGTTAATAGAAAAATTAATGAAAACAATATCAGTGACTGTGATGTGTAATGAATAATAATGAGAACAACAGATGCAGTCTGTTTGATGGCCCAATTCAAAATTCTTCATGCCCAATTACAGACACACTCATTTTCTATATGGCAGACAGTTGGGTGAGAAGCAGATTATAATTTTCTGCTTTATGAGTACTATATAGAATACCTAAGGTCATAACAGATGATTTAGAGAAAATAATTTTCATAGGACAGATGCATGACAAGGAGCCCTGGTTGTCACCTGGCATGCAGAGGTGCAACGAGGAGAACACCACATAGACTTGTGAAGAAAAAAACCAAAGGTGAGTCTTGTTTTGCATGAATCACCACAACCAGAAGAGTTTGCCCTTAAATTACATCATCCAGATGCAGAGTTCCTGATTAAAGAAGGAAGTTGAGGTACAATCATGCCCTGCACAGCTACATATTCCCCCTTCTCCACTCTTTCTTCCCTCCCCCAAGGACGATGTCTGTCCCTGGTTCACCTTCATTGCTTCTGTGAGGGAAACTTAACCCTAGAAAAGACCCAGCTGAAGGCCCTTCATTTTAAGGGCATCCTCTTTTGGATGTCCCTCTTACCCAGGCAGAAATACAGTTCAACTTTATACAAAGAACTTCAAGATATCCATATAGTCTGTGCTCCACAAAACCACTCTGGTCTAAATTATAAAATAAAATTTAAAAAAAAAAAAAGAAAAGCACACAACATAAGTAGCAAAACCAAAAAAAAGCCATAAAAAGAAGAATGACAAAAAAACAGCCACCCTCTCATAAAAGGTCCAGATCAAACTGTTCAGTTCAACATAGCAAAGTACAACATTGTGATTCTAGCTTCATCTATTACAGCCCACAATTTGAGAATTCTATGCCGAATATCCATGTCTGAAGACAAAATTCAAAGTGTGTTCTTTACTCCCTTGTTTCCACAGGCCTCTGCTCAGGTTTTGAGGGGTGTGTATGGTGCTTGGTCTATGATTTTTATTGGTTTTATTTATTCGTTTTCAAACTAGAACTTAGTTCAACCTCAGGTGAATTGGTACTTTTGAAAGAACAGTCTGTTGGGAAGTCTTTGACTGGATATACTGCAGGCCCTTGCCCAGCAGAAGCTCAGTATTACCTTAGGTAACCTGACAAAGCCCACTTCCAGTGTGCTTTAAAATATGTCAGCAAAGTGACCAAGGTCCTGCATATTAGTTTCATCCAAATTTGTAGAAAGGCAACTCCTCAGATTGCTTCTGGTATATAGGAGAAACATCTTTGAACCCAGTGCTAACCTGCCTCTTTTCTGCACAGGGACAGAACACCTCAGAGAAACAGCAGTGACTTATTAAACCCAACTGAATAGCCTTAAAGCGCAAAGTCACTGTCTTAACAGGCTCCTGTGTAGACAATCTCCTTCTTATTAATTTAGGTAGAACACAGGGGTGAGGAATGAAGTTGAAAATTTAGTTTAAATCATACTGCTTTTTTTTATTTATTTTTGCTTGCTACCCAGAGGAAAAATACAATGAAATCTGAAATTGGTTAAGTCCTCTTTTATCAGCTGCCACCTTAATCAGTCTGGATGTGTGAAGCTATTAACCATCCATATGGCTGTTTATTTAAGCAAGATATTCTGTATTGTTGGGAGAATAATGTTCAGACTCACGAGCTTGTAAATAACCATTTTTGAAAGGGACTAATCAGAAATAGGCTTCATATTTTTTACTAGGTGCCCTACAGGCACAGAAGGTGACATAAATAAATTCTTACAATTATAGATGGGTAAAATGGGGGACACATCAAGATTCATACTACATTATCTCACCTAGAACAAAGATCCTTCTGACAGTTAAACAATAACCTGGTACTGGCATAGGCCAATGGAGAAAAGGCTGTATTGAATCAGAGCAAAGGCAATCCAGCATTTAGTTCTGTCTCTCAATCCCACAGGAGAAACTCTAAGGATATAAGATGGAGAGAACATCCTGTTCCTTCCCCACTATGGTCTGCCACAGTCTATCAAGACCTAAGGCTCAGGGGACCTTTTAAACCACAGACAATGCCTTTGTCTATTTTTTTTTCTTCCAGAAGTTTATCTATAAATTAGGACCAGCAACAGCAGCATGTGGCAAAAATTCACACAGTTTCACTTCATGTGTTTTAAAAAACCCAAACCTTCTGGACTAAACCAAAAATAAACAAGTAGGAGCCTCCAAAAGTTATTCCTAGACAGCAAGCTGCATACTATCAACCTCCCACTGGAGCTATAGAGTTTTCCACTGTGTGAAGAAATTACAAGCTGCAACTTTAGAAAGAAAAGACAATATTAACTGAAAGATTGCCAAAACACCTCCTATTTATTGGTTCTTACTAGCTCAGGCTGCCTTTACTTAGTAAAACATGCAGGGCTTGTACATCCTCCTGCAGTGTATTTATGGGTTGTACAAGTCCACACCAGCACAGTATATGTGCAAGAAATAAGTGAATATAGATTTGCAGCCACAATTCTATAATCATAGAATGTTAGGGGTTGGAAGGGACATCTGAGATTATAGAGCTCAACCCCCCTGCCAGCACAGGAACACCTACGACAGGCCACATAGGAACAGATCCAAATGGGTTTTTAAAGTCTCCAGACGAAGAGACTCCACAATCTCTCTGGGCAACCTGTTCCAGGGCTTTGTCACTCTCACAGTGAAGAAGTTTTTCCTCATGTTGAGGTGGAACTTCCTGTGTTTCACCTTGCTACCATTACCTCTTGTCCTATCACAGGGTACTACTCACCCAATCTAATGTACACAGTTGTCTCAAGCAACAGTATTTCTGCTGTTCTGGGTGAGTGGTAAGCTTCAAAATTAGCTTCACACTGCTTTAGTACAGAAGTTTTTACCTATTAGAAAAAGATGAGATTCTCTAACAGCAATCACACACCTTTCCTTTCTAGCAAACAAGGCAGTTTTAATATTACTAGCTTCCACTCCAACATTGTGTCAATTAGCTCAAGTCATCCTAAACTAAGGAACTTAGCATTTTTTTTTTTTGGTTATATATAAGATAACTGGGCATTTAATAGAGATTGTAACAAGATCCTGCACCCTCTGAAATAAAAAAAAAAGTTTGGAAAATACAGCCCACATCTGATAACCTGAAGGATGGCTGGCTAAAAGGACAGTTCTACTCCTAGGTGGTGGCTTTTTTGAGCTCCTTTTCTTTTCAGTACACTCTGACATGTCCTAATGAAGAGCAAAAATCATGCAGCTTTGGCAGAGCATGGCTATAACATCTGCTGTTATGTTTGTTGGTTGTTTGCTTTATTTTATTTTTTTTTTAAAGCCAGCTTTAAAGTTCTTTTAGCATCCTTTGCTAATCACTTCTCTGCTAGCAGGAAGTAAAAATCAACAGATGGGCCAAAACTATATGTGCTTATAAGTGAAAGCTCTGCTTCTACTTGGGCCATTACCTATAGTGAAAAGCTGAGGATATCCAGCATTCCAAAGGTTTAAAAAAAAAAAAAAAAGAGATGCAAACAAACAAAAAGCCAGCAAGTGGGAAGGAACTTCAGAACACTGCTATTAAATAGCAAATATTGCTCACAAAAGACAACATATACCATATTTTTAGTGGTCACTATTATGGGAACATTTCCTGAAGTGTCAATGTGTTCATTCAGGTTAAGCATATATATCACTGACATAGTCAGGGATCTTTTCCAGCAGCCACCCGATAAAAATACCTGCCCAGACACTTTCTGTGTGGCCAAGCCCACCAATCCATCACAACTGCAGTATATTTACCATTTATGCAGACATGACCAACTCTTTGCAGGTGGTTGCTCTGCTCAGCAGAGGCTAAATAAACAGGAACAAGCAGGTAGGGTCTGTACAAAACAAGAAATTCAGTGTACAATAGCTTAAAGACTAAGGAAATGTGGTTGACCTCAAAGTCAGGCTACACAATTGAAGAATTAGAGCAATACTCTGTATTGATATCCCAGCAGAATTGTAATAAGAGAACTGGAGAGCTATTAGAAAAAGGCAGAAATGCAACTTTGGGGAGATGCATAGAAGAGCCTTAGAATATGCAGGAGCTTTGTACCACTGCTCCCAGTTTGATGCCCCTGCATGCACATTACCTCCTTCAAAGGGTTTTCTGAATATAATTCACATTATAATTACTGAATATAATTAGTTCTGTTCTCACTCAAACCAGGACAGTAGGAAAAGCTTATCTCTGTTGTACCAACATGGAGACTGATCCAAAACCATCATGACAACTAAGATGCCAAAAATACAGGATATAAGAACAACTACAATTAGTACTTACCAAGACTGAGTCCCCACACTCTGCTTCTGACCTATCTCCTTCTTTCCAAAAGAAAGGGTGGAGGGTCTCAGGAAGACCAGTTATACACAGCTGCCCCATTGCCACCACCAATGGCTGTGAGTAATCCTCAGCTGCCGCCTAACAAAGACAAAGAGTATCAAGCCCAGGTGCTGTTGAAGTAATAGCAAAACTCTTAAGGATGTTTGTGAAAGAGAGACTTTGTACTTTTTAGAGTTCACCTATGAGGTATATCAGATCAAAGCTCTAAACATTTAAAATCTAAAGGTTCTAAAACTTCTGTATCAGATGAAAAACTAAAGTTCATGAGCAAAAGCATGATAATAGAATAAGACATTTGTCTATCTTTGTAATCTGGAGCAGCAGTGTTTAGGATCACTGAAACATTTGTTGTTCGTAAAATCTTTGTTCCCTTCCTCGTAGAAGTGCTTGGGGAGCAGGAACTGCTCAGGAAACAACAGAGTGCTACCTACAAGTCAATCCTCACCTTGGAAAAGTGGATGTGAACAAAAAAAACCCCACAACGTGCATGAAATATGTATAGCTTCCTGACATAGATTTCAAGACTCAGACTGACCAGCTCAGTTACTTAAAATGGTGTCTTCAAGGTAGCTGAACACCGACAATGAAACAGTCATGAGAAGAGAGATTTTAATCAATCCTTGTTTCTACAGGGCCCCACCACTCACGTTTAATACCAGCTCAGATATTATTATGCTACAGTCACCTCAGAAAATCTTCCCAGATGTTTGGAGGTCTCAAAGCACTGGATGGGCGTGGCTCCAAACCATGCACACAGGAGAAGGGAGACAAAATGTATGTTTTTATAGTTATCCATGGATGAAAGCAACAGGGTGACAGTGATTTGGGCAGGATTCCTTGACACAGAAGGTTCCTTTCCAGCTGTATTTCTGCTGTTTTCATTATTAGGATTGTATTTCCACAAAAACAAACAAACAAACAAGCAAACCAAACCAAACAAACAAAACCAAACCACTGACCTTCATGATGCTTTTATTTCTGCTTCACTATGCCACATGCTTAAATTTCTCCACAAGGACACTGACTTAGGTCACGGGCCCCACAGAGGCCCTTGTACATGTGCCCATGTGGGAGCATCATAGAAAGGTGAGATGAATAAGCTATCAAAGCATGACATTAGCCTACAGGAAATCCCAATGAGCCCACACTCATACTGTTAAACTACAGCAAACTGAGGACATGGTTTTCAAATACAGCCTCCCCGGGAGACTTCATGTGCTTTGTGTTCTTCAGACCTTGTCTTGTTGGGGAAATTTAATTTCACAGTAGGCCTGCTGAGGTGGGATGAGGAGGGAACCTGATGTTTTGCAGCCATTCTTCAGGAGTGTACATACATGTCACATTTTTGTTGGTCCTTCCTCTCCAGAGGACCTAAGAGTACAGTACATCTGGGCTCACAAGACACAGACTTTGCTCTGTCTTGCAAGACCCTGGACAGAAATTGCCCCATTTTTTGGTATGCATTAAAAGCTGGAAAACCAAGTGCAGCTCAGAATCAGGCATGATTCGGGCACCTCAGAATCGGGCATGTAGGAGTCAGGAGACATGAAATTGGTTCCTATCCCTGCCACTGAACTGTCACCTTAGTGGGGTCATTTCCTTTCTCTTTCTTCTCTTTCCACTTTTTTGAGATTAAAACTCTTTCAGATCATTTCATAAACCAACTCTGCTGCTGAATAGAGCCATCATTCCAGCTGCCTTACACATAAAGTCTGCACAGCTGTGAACTCACCGTGACACTGACCCTAGTTAAAACAGTTTGGGGTTTGGGTGTGGTGTTTTTTTTTTTTTCTGTTTTTGGGACTGCTGGGGGAAGAACAACAGCAGGCAGCAAAGGCAGAAAGCACATCCCGTCCCTTGTCTGACAAGAACTTGTGAAAAGACAATTCACACGTGTGGTCTGCAGCAAGAAGCAGCCTCCTGACCCTCCTGCTCTGAGCTGCTCTTCAACTGGTTCACAGTCCACAGGCTTGGTCTCTGCCTAGTTCTGAGTTTTCTGCTTTATTCTATTGCCTCCATGATGCCCTCTGGGCAAAAGTAAGGAGCCCCAGCTGGGTTCAGATAACCATATATATGCACCTTGAAGACTTATCCAGGCCAAACACATCCTGGTGATTTACAAAATATGGTCAGCACCTAGAGAAAGCTCACAAGCTGTTGAGGTGCGTAATCCCCTCCCTGGCCTCTCTGTTCACTGGAGCACTGTTGAGAAGGGAAGGGAAGGAACAAGCAGAAGGGAAGATGTCCTTGAAATGGGACAAACCCAAGATGTACTTCAAAGGCTTCATAGCACCAGGCAGAGCCAGTACAGCTCAGATGCATTTAATGTCATGTTAATCCCTAGCATTGTACCCTAATGATTAGCAGTGTGACATTATTTATTCATTCTAAAATAATTTAATTCTGTGATGGTGAGACTGAACTATGGCTCCAGCAAAATCATATTTTTCCTACCAGCTGTAACAGTGTTGGTTTCACAGGAGCACTCTCCCCCTTGTAATGAGCTGCCTGTCTTCTGCAACTACTATCCAGTGAAAGAAATAAGACCAGCTGAGAAATACTTTATACTTTGATCTGCCTCAACAAATCAGTTCAAGAGCTCTAAAACAGAAACCCCAGGGAGCAGGAAGGGGAAGAGAAGAAGTTCAAGCAGGGAAGTTTTAAAGCTGTATTTGATTTGTTTCACTAGAGCTGTGATAAGGTTGGTTTTTTTTTTTTTTTAAATCATATCTATCCATCTTTTTTTGAGCTTTCTCAGCTCTCTCAGACCCTACTACACACTTCAAACTTTGGACAACTTTATTTCAGTGATAACCAAAAGCAGTGTATATATACATATATCTATATATATAAAACCTGACATCTTGAAAAGTCAGGTTCTGTAATCTGGTTGAGTTGGATTTCTCCTGTTTCCATATATCAACAACCCTGCTACCCACCTCTTAGGAGAAAAAAAGAATTGAGCAAGAAGACACTATAAGAGGGGTGGAACCACACAGGCTTTGCTACTTGCCTTTGAAGTTAAGCCACTCTGAATGAGCAAGGCATGAGTCCTATGGGATTCATCCTACACCCTCCTTTGCAACACTGGAAACTCCATTACCATGCTGGTATCTCCTGGTTTTAACATCAGCTCATTGGAGGGACTTAGTATTTCGCTTGTACTTTTTTGTTTTCTATTTCTGGTGTGTTTATTTGTTTGTTTGCTTTGTTTTGGTTGTTGTTTGGTTGGGTTTTGTGTTGGTTTTTTGTTGTTGTTTAATTGTTTGTTCTTTTGGTTTTGGTGATTGTTTGGTTGTTTGTTTTGTTGTTGCCTGTTAACTTGCTGCATGATTTTGATCAAACCCCTTGTCCTGGTTTGAGTGAAACCAGAACTAATTATATTCAGTGATTTTACTTTTCAGTTCAGTACTTCTAACTGCACTGTCTGAAGTCAGCAGCCTGTTTTCACAGACAGTGT
>JANHGN010012745.1:92612-124280 GCA_024605025.1 Megaceryle maxima
GGGGGGTTGGGTTTGATACTGGTTTTGTATATATTTGTACATATTCTATTTTATTATTATTATTATCATTCAAGCTGTTCTTGTTTCCTTTTTCTAATCACTAAGTCTCTCTCCCTTATTCCCTTTCTTTTCCCCTTTGGGGAGGGAGGGGGCTTAACAGAGAGCATCTGTTATTGGTCTAAGGGGCCGCCCTGACCCTAAACTGTGACACCCCTTCACCCAAGTGGCTCCATCTGGTAAGAACTCAGGAGGGGAGTAGACAATGAAATACCTGGGAAAAATTACTATCAAGAGTTTGGTGCTATCAGAGATAGTTTTCTGTATGATCAGCAGTTCCCCTGAAAGAGGGTAGAAATGTTAAGACTTTTTGTAAAAGACAGCAGGAATTAACAGGAAAAAGCAGATTTCAATCATGAAACTCCACTTTATCAGCATCCAACACTATCCTCATTGCCCTGCGTGCCAATATCCAGGAGGTGTGTCCTGGTGCTGCTTGTGCTTCCCTTAGCCTGCAGTCTAACATTTCTGAGGAAAGCTAAAGCTAGTGCCCTCTGAACAGTGGAGCGACCTGATGTTTAAAAGCAAAGCGAGGAATGACTGGAGCCCAGCAGTGCGTCTGTGCAGGAGCCTCACAGACCTGCCTTACCACCAACATGTAGCTGAGCTGGACCCATGAGCCTGGAGAAGAGAATGCTCTGGGGAGACCTTATTGCAGCCTTCCAGTATCCAAAAGGGACCTACAAGAAAGCTGGGGAGGGACTTTTTACAAGGGCTTGTAGTGATAGGACAAAGGGTAATGGCTTCAGACTGGAAGAGGGGAGATTTAAACTAGAAATTAGTAAGCAGTTCTTCACTCTGAGGGTGGTGAGACACTGGTTGACCAGGAAAGCTATGGATGCTCCATCACTGGATGTGTTCAGGACCAGCTTGGATGGGGCTTTGAGCATCCTGGTCTAGTGGGAGGTGTCACTGCCCATGGGAGGTGGGGTTGGAGCTAGATGATCTTTAAGATCCCTTCCAACCCAAACCATTCTATGATCAGGATATCACTCTCCAACACATCTCTGTGGAGAACATGTCATACTGGTGGTGTCAGCTTACTCCAGTGCTGGACTTTGCCCAGCAGTTAGCTGGGAGAAGGCAATGCCGTCTGCTGAAATGCAACTCCAGATTCCAGCACCACAGGCATAGGGGGCTCAGAATGCCCAGTTTGGCTGCTGGAAGTAAGCAAGAAACAAATGCAGGATTAAGTGTCACAGCAGATTACTGAGCAGGATGCCTGTTTTATCGTGACTCTGAGCTTCACAGATGCCAGGATGACTTGGTCCACACAAGTGACCAGAAGGTCACATAGCTGTGTGTCCAGGGCCATTGGCATTAGGCACTATTTGCAAGCTAAGCGTGGATGTGAACCAAAGCCGACAGACAGGAATGTACATCTGTCGAGGCAGTTGGGCCCACAGTTGACATTCAGTGCTATCTGAAAGCCACCGACAACATGGGTCTTAACTCCTGCATAGGCTGGCACAGGACCCAGATTCTCTTACAAGCTGCCAGCCACTTGAGAAGCCAGACACAGATTTCTTCACTGTCGAGAAGAAATACTGTGGTTAATAGGCTGAAAAACAGACCAGTGGTGACCCCTGGTTTTCTGGGTGTCACAGACACCATGGATTGAACTGAAGGCCCTTGCTCTGTTACCTGTCTGTGGCAAGGATCATATCCCAAGATTTTACTAATTCTGAAGTAATAAGTCATTCTGTGAGAGAGCATTCCAGACCTTCAGGCCTTTTCTCCACCTCTGACCCATGAGACACTCTGCACTAATTCATTTAAAAAGGGCTGTGCTCTACTTTGGTAAAATATTGGGGGTGTGGGGATGGAGGCAGGTGTTTTAATGATAGTCAGCACAGGGCATTGGCAATCCAATAGCTGTCATACCTGGAATGATTTCTGTGCCTTGGGTATCCTTTATCCCACTTATCACCATCTAGAAAGTAGATGTTAAGCTCTGCTAATTATCTCGGTCCCTTATTGTCAATAGAGAGAGGAACAGGGACTTGCACAGTGTGGTTTATTCCACCCTAGAATATTACATCCTCACGGAGCTCTGTAAAGGATATGTCTTTATCATGAAAAAACAAGGATAATAGCTTTTCTTTTCATGAAAGCAGCAGCAAAGGGAAATATTCTTTGTTGGTAGCATAGGTTGAGAATCTCTAATGGTGCCTTTTCTGCCTGTGTTTCTGCACGAGCTCAAAAGCTCAGTCCTCTCCCACAGAACAGGTCCCATAGTGTTGTTATTAGCATCTGTTTCATCTCCCTTCTAAATCTCAAGGGTGCTAGAGAGTCAGGCATCCTTTTGCTACTGATCTTATACATACTGCTGATCTTAGAAATGCCCTCCCTGGCACCTTGTGTGCGGCCACAGCTGGCTTCTTCCTGCTCGTGCTGCACAAAGAGCACTACCACGCTGCTGTAGCATGCACAGAGAGCAGACAGACAGGTTTTCACTTCATTTGCAAGCCACGTTGGCATTGGGTCACACACGTCTCTCACGCTGGTGTTGGCGCAGCTTCACAAGCAAGCACAAGTGCAGGCTCCTTGATTCTGCCAGCAGCTTCAGAGTCTTTGCCACGTTAATCCCCAGGGGCTCGGCACATTGCCCGAATCACACAGCAGTGTTTTATCTGCTCTCAACTTCCTCACATGCTCCTGAAAACCAGCTGCCACCACACCTCTCTCACTGCATCTGCAAGTCATTTGTTTTCTGTGTATGATGTTTCAGAGCACCTTTAACTTCAGCTCCCACCAGTACCAGCTTATTTACCTTGGAAGTAGTGGTGGGTGAGAAGCTGGACATGAGCCAGCACCATGTAACTCAGCCCAGAAGCCAGTGGCACCCTGGGCTGTATTTCCAGCAGTGTGAGCAGCAGGTTGAGGGGGGGGGAATTCTGCCCCTCTGCTCTGCTCTGGTGGGACATCCCCTGCAGTGCTGGGTCCAGCTCTGGAGTCCTCAGCACAAGAGAGACAGGGACCTGTTGGAGCAGGGCCAGAGGAGACCACAGCAATGTTCCAAGGGCTGGAACCCCTCTGCTGTGAGGCCAGGCAGAGAGAGCTGGGGTTGTTCAGCCTGGAGAAGGGAAGGCCCTGGGGAGACCTTATTGCAGCTTTTCACTATTTCGAGGGGCCTTTCTGAAACATGCGGACAGACTTTTTAGCAGGGTCTGTTGCAAAAGGACAAAGAGTGATTGTTTTAAACTCCAAGAGGGGAGTTTTAGACTAGAAAAAAGGAAGAAATGTTTTACACTGAGAGTGGTGAAACCCTGGCCCAGGCTGCCAAGAGACATGGTAGAAGCCCCATCCCTGGAAACATTCCAGGTCAGGTTGCCAAGGGTTCTGAGCAACCTGTTCTAGTTGCAGGTGTCCCAGCTCAGTGCGGGGGCGTTGGACTACATGATCTTGAAAGGTCCCTTCTCACCCAAACCAGTCTATGGTTCTGTGAACAAATCTGGGCAGCACAAAGAGGATGGGGAAAGGGGGTAAAAATGCAGTAAAATTTCTTTTAGCATCCACAGAGCTCATCACAGCTGAGCTGAGCAAAAGGCCCTTGCCAGTGCAGCTTGCTCTCCAGTATTTCTGCTGCTTTTGAGTGCAGAAGAAATTTTTAGTTCGCACAAGAAAGGCATATTTCTTTGCACAAAAATGTTTTAAAAAAGTCACTGGTACTTTTGTAGTTAAAGTTTATGCCATGCTTTTAAAAAAGACACACTTTATTGATGAGAAAAATGGTCAGAAATTACAGTTATACCAGAAGAGTCCTGTGCGGTGTGAGTAGTTTGAAAGAATTGCAGCTTCCCTTTACACACTTGGACAATGTTAGTCACTCTCCTAGCAGACATTTTTGCTAACGAGATACATTCATTTGTTCAGACAATTAGTCTTCCCATTTAAAAAAATATTTAAAAAATCTAGATTATTAGAATTAAATTATTTCTAAAGCAAAGAGGGGCAAAATTTCTAGTTCTGTACCACAGAGAATCTGCTGTGGAGCAAGGCAACTTTCTACAAAACACAGCCCCTGTCCAGGAGAGCATCGAAGCACATGAATAAATAATAGAACAACTCTCAGATCAAAATTTTTCCAATGCTGTGTGAATGCTTCATGTCCAGAGCTCATTTGACTGCTGTGTGACAGCCCCGATGTTTGCACCACCTTTATTCACACCTCAGCAGTAACTCCTTCCACCACATGCCAACTACAGATAATCTTCAAGTCCCAACAGACTGGGAAGATAAAATCTGTTCAAGAAATACTTAAAACCAGACCTTCCCCCCACCCCCATCCACAGGACAGCAAGAAGTATCCAGATTTACCCAAGCACCCGGATTTGCCAGAGTCTTCCGTATAATTTGGACCCCTTTGTAGTTTCTGAAACACTCCCTGATAATTTCAGCCTAGTGGAAGGTGGCAGCGAGTCCCATGGCATGTGGTTTTCCGATATCCATGCCAATAAAAGAAGTATCAAGCTGTGTGTAGCCCACAGTCATGGCAATATGTTGCCCAACAGGCTTATGCACCCAGTAGGAAGCAGGACTGCAGATGCCTGGAGCGATTCTGAATTCCAGCACGTACATCTCAGTGTTTCATCTGTACAGATGAAACAAAATGAAAGAGTGCCCATTAAGGCACCCAGGAGCTCGGTTCAAGCGCCCCATGTGAGCTTCATGCAAATGCATTCGTTCTTTCTCCGCCTGAGAGAAACCTCACCGCAAGTGCCAGCGTAGGCAAAGCTTGAACCTCGCTGGCAATTTGGGTCAGGGAGATTTTGAATGCTAGTTGGCCTCCGTTTGACTTCGTGTTAATGCGATTAACTGCGAGAGTACCTGTGAATTGCTCTAAACTGTTTTTTACAGGAAGCTTACAAACATCCAGCACTTTCAGGTCTGATCCCCCGGCGTTTATAATGAGTGGCACAGTCTGAGGTGCTGAAAGTAATTTATTCCTATTCTTTCTTTCCCTGTGGAAATATTCTCTAATGTATCTGAGAACTTTTTATCTCAAAGGGGGAATTTGTCCAGATTCACCATTTACAGTTTGATCTCAGTGACAATTTTTTCCCTCTCGGTTTTTAGATAAGATCATTTGTTGTGCCAATAACTACAGGAAATTGTGCACATCAAAGGACTGTACTGTGATCGCCCACCTCCTGACATCGTGTCCCATGACTAAATCCTGAGCTCCATGAAGCAGCTACACTCAGCTTGGAAAACAGGGCCACGGTTCATGAGAAATTTTGGAAAACCTTTTTTTACATCGAAAAGCTTTAGGAAAAAGCCCATAAAATTCTTTTTTCTCTGTCATGAAAAAATTTCCTCACATTCGCACATGTGCTTTTCCCTATCAAGCTCCACCTGGCCTAAGATTTGATCCCGGTGAGAGCAAAGTTAATGGGAGTTGTGTAGAAAATGTCCAATCTTGTCTACTATCAATTTACTTGATCTTCCTATCACATTTAAGTGGCCCAGGGGCCGGTAGTGTCAAAAAAAAACCAACCCCAAAACAATTACCAAATGATTTAATGTATCTGTTTACCATACTGCTAAACCCATTTTTTTTATGATGGTGAGGGTGATCTAGTGTAGGTTTGCAAGCAAAACCTGGGTATGGCAAGTGCCTTGATTCACACCCATATGATTCATTCTCACGGTCAAAAAAAACCAACCATAGCCTTGGGAGCTGTGAAGTCTGCTTTTTATCTCAAGACACATAGCACACTTTGAGGGGACTTTTTTAAAACATTCCTCTAGGGATATATTTAGGAGAGTTCAATGGAGATAATTTCTGTACTGGGGAGCATATATCTTTGCTCTAACATTATCGCCGACTTGCATTTGCCTTTAACAACTGTCTTTTGTAAAACTGCACCTGCAACATAAAAGACAAAGTATGACTTCTTTTCCTAAATCTACAGCCTCTAGAATTATCCCTCAAAAGCACAAGGGTGAACCAAACTGTAGTGCTTCCTTAAGCACAGGTAGGTTTGCAGCTTATGTCTCCAAATGAAAACCAGGAAGGAACTCAAATCCTGCTTTTCAATACCCCATCCAGAAGTTTACCCACAACTTGTTCTTCAGCTTGAAAGCTCATCTCCAGTGCTCTCTTGCAGTTTATTCCTATAATTCCTACATCAGTTACCTTGTTAGGTCAATGATAAAACACTCTTAGTAGCAACTACACCTGATGCTCAGAAAAGCCAGGACTTTTGGCATGAAAAAACAGATTATACAAAATGCCCTCTGGAAAAACAAAACAAAACAAACCAGTTATCAGCTACAGCAAGCAACTCTTGGAACAAAGGCTCTGCTTGTGCATAATTAACCTTTCCAACAATAATGAACAATTATATTCTACAAAGAAGAAATGAAAGATGATGGAAAGATCATGAGGCACTTCCCAGTGGAAGGTTTATTTCTTTATCAACATGGTATTGCTACATCCTCTGAAGAGCAGAACCAGCAGCTCTGTAAGGCCAGTGGAGTTACTCATGTAGTCAGGGGTATGTGACACTAAAATGACTAAAGAAAATGAACACAATTCCAGGATGAACTTCATCAGATTATAGCTCTTTTTTGGCCATATTCAGTCAGGTCAGAGGTTCACCCCCAGTCCAATATTCATCCTGATTAGTGTCTGGGAAAAGGTTTAAGAATGGAGCAATTATATGCTGATATGTCTTTAGGCTCTTCACTGTCTCTGTGAACCAGACTTCTTGTATTTAACAGTCTGTACAAAATTATTCTCTGACCTTGTCCACCCATTTCTGAAACCTCACCTAAGACCCTGCAGCCAGGAATGCCACAGGTTGTCTATATACTCTATTGGGGAAAAAGAGCTCTTCTGTTGTTTTCTTCATTTGGAGACAGCTAGTTTAATAAGCAATTTTTTTTTTTCTCTTGTATCTCCTTGTGTCTCTATGAGGAGAGGTAAAGAGGAGTCATCCCCTTCCACATTTAGTGGGATATTGTAAAAAGAGGCACATGAGTGATGGTTGATACCCTTCTCTGACATGTACTGGAAAGCAACTTCAGCAGTATTCAACCCAAAGCCAATCTCTGCAAACACAGAGCAGGGTAGTTCATGCCACTTGCTGAGTGCTGGGCCAACCATCCTCAGAAATGCTGTGTGGCATTAATTATTTAACCATCAGTCCACTGCCTCAAAGGCTCATTATATGCACTTTTCTGAAAGGAACCAGCAGGGAAGAGAGTAAATTCCTACAGCAAACCAGGGGCAGAAATTCAAGTAGAAATGGGGATATTTTGCCCTGGTTTGGAAGCAGGCATTCCCAAAATTGTCAAAGCAGCACTAGTGAGAGCTTGGCTCAATGTCTGCCTTAAGCTGGCCACTGCCCAAGACTAGATGATAACATCCTACACCAGAAATGTGGTTTAGACGACATGGACTAAGTAGGTGTCAAAGCCATGACCATTTCTAAAGCGTAGTCTCCAGGCTAAGCATGAGTTATACATTCCTGAAGATTAAGGAAACTAGTCTCCCTCTTGCCTGACAGTAAAGGAGAGGAGCTCTGAGAGACAGCAAGCCAAGCTCCCAGCCCTGAGCAGCTGTGCCCTCCTTCAAAATCGGGGAGGAAATGGGTTTCTCTGCAATTACAGTTAGCCCAAAGGGGCTTGTCATGGTTTAACCTCTGCTGGCAGCTGCTCACCCACTGCTTCCTCTCCCCCAGCCTCCTGTGGGGAGGGAAGGAGAATCAGGAGGAAGAAAAAAGGTGAGACCACAGCAGCTGAGGGAAGGACAGTTTAATAAAACAACACTGAGAGAGAAGAAAGCCCCAGCACTAATGATAGTACTAATGAAATGAGAGACAAAGCAAGTGATAGAAGCTGGGAAGCCTCTACCCGTGCCTAAGATGCCAACTTTCCAGCTGCCCTGAAACTACAACTGAACCAAGTTGAAAACAAGGTCCCCTACCCTGGCCCAGCCCTCCCCTTGTACAGAGGCCTGACTCAGCGTGGTATCGAACGTCATGTTGGATGGTTTGGTTGTTGTTCCTGGCTGTGGCCCCTCCCAGCTGCCGGGGCCAGCACCTGCTGATGATAACTAACTCAAGCCCAACACAGGACAGGGCTTGACAGCCTTGTGACTGGGAAGCTAAAAGGATACTGACCCGTGCACATTTTGCATGTTTTTTGGCAACACTAATGAAACTATTGCCTTGGAAGGACCCAGAGGCTGTGCCATGGTCAGTCACATGTTACAGAGCAGCTAACGGAGCTCTGGGCACACTACAGCCCCCCTGCACAGTTCCATTCCTTGCTGCTGGGATGATCTGTGCAGGCTTCCCGTTAGCACAGGGTGCTGTTCACACAGAGTGAAAGGTAAGGGAATACGGTTACCAAAGCAAGTGGGAACAATGCCATGAACAGTCTCCAGCACCACATCAGGGCAGCCACATGGCATCCACCCGAGCCTGACAAATTCCATGGGAAGATGAGAAAAATGATCCCACCGTGACAGAGCAACCCCACAGAAGAAGAGCACATCCTGTAAATAATTTCACTATTATGAGCTGGATAGAGTTCAAGCTGATCAATTGCAGAGTTGCTTGAACTAAGATTGTCCAGGGGAGCCAACAGAACTCCTCTTATGGAGAGCACCTAGGAAATATTTCAAAGGACTGAGAAAAAAGCAACGAGCTTCACCTGCTGATAATTGTTACATGTATTTGCAGGTCACTTCTTTTTTCCTTCTCCTCACCTTCTGACAATGAAGTAACATCTCTGGTTTAACAGCAGAAGGCTGCTCAGCTATGCAGCTCTGAATGTTTTTATTCCTGAACAAAAGGTGAGAGACTTTAAAATACTGTATGATTAAGAAAACAGAGAATAATTTTCGTGCTTGATCTAGGAACAGAATTACTTGTCTCCAAATATATATTCTTCCAGCATAAAGCAAGTATGTGCAGCACCACCACGTGAGATGTCTCCCCCATGTATATGATACCTTAATAATTAGGGCATGCTCCATAGCTGAGGGAGATCAAATCCAGTTTCCTTCTGTGCTTAAGGAGATTCAAATTCCTTGGAGAGTGAGGCAGAGGATGTAGGCCATTTTGTGGTGGGTGGTTGTGACCCCCTCCTGAAACTCCTCAATTTTACGTGAAAAATCTCATTACAGCCGGAAGGTATGTTAACATGCAGGTAGGTGCTGCTGAGAGCAGTCAGTCAGCGGGACACCCTCTCCCACAGCTATGGATGTATTTTACACAAGGGGGTCACTGAACGGGCGGAGACCAGTATATGATGGGAACCCAGGGCCATGGTCAGCCTTGGGATGTGACCAAGAGTGGCATAGGACACAAGGAAATTCCCTCTTTACTGAAGCAAGACTCCTAGGCTTTGCTTTTTGACTCCTTTCTCCATTGCTATTGGGAGCACCTACAGCTTACCATTGATCTATGATGCTGAGAGCAGAGGTTTTTTACCAGGCAATTCACTCAGAGTTCCCTGTCAAGAAGATCAATAAGGTAACAGTAGTGCTTCAAAGAGAAGAACCAGGACTGGAATACAGTGATGACCAAAGGGTCTCTTCACTCCAGATACAGCATGCACAGAGATTTCTTACTCTCTCTCCCCCCTTGTTCAGCCTGGATACAACCAACCTGCCCTGTGCAACGTCACCTGCAGGTCCTTCCTGCTGGACTCTGGAGCCTTGACAGGCTGTTCATTCATCCCTCAGTTATCCAGCAGCAGCAAATCCAATTCCCGGTAATTATAGCAATACTGTGAGAAAACCCTCCATAGTACACAGGCAAAATTCAAGTGCAGTATCTCCGAGTTAAAAAAAAGAAAAGTAATCAATGGGTCTGCTCTCCCAAGGCATTTCACCTCTAACTGAAGAGTGGATTGTGTTTACTTACCTGCTCATGTTCTCAACTGTCTCTCAGCAAATGAATCATTATTGCACTAAATAAAATTCAGTGTTTGGCTTCTCAGAATCCCATAGGAGTGGATTCAGTAGAAATCCCATACTTTTAAGATGCATATGTTAAAAAAAGACTGAACCTTGAAAGTTATCTATTTATTGCATAGAAAAGAAAAAAATATTTGTTTAAAATATGTATTGTAGCCCTTCCACTTCTTGATTCCCCAGCCGAAGTGCGTGAAGGAAATTCTGCCTCTCTTAAAGGCAAAATAAAAACTGTTTCACAGTCAGATTAACAACAGCCAAGGGCATTGTAGGCTACAGTCACCTGTTGAGTGTACCTAAATCATACTATGACACATGCAGATTTTACGCATGGAAGGACCATGGGCTTTTTTATGATGCGCAGGGGGGGCTCAACTCCTACCTATTTTAAAAGTGTTCAAAACTGATCAAAAATGCAGCTTAAGTGAAAAATAGCACAGGCTTCTGTCTGGTAAACACATTTGCTACTCGAATGTTGTCATCAGTGAAGCAGAATGAGGAACTCCATGCAGCATTTATGAATGAAGAATAATTTAGCAGAACAAGCTGGGAATTTCAGTGCACACAGACAAAATAATGAGAAACTCCACTGAAATGTAAAAAAAAAAAAAAGTTTCTAAAAATTTTTGGCAAACCACTGTACTGCATGTTTTAAGAGCCAAAAATTCAACTATATCATTCATCTCCACAACTTGAACATGCTAGACGAGATTCTTGAGTGGTCACCTTTTTGTTGCAAAACGGCTTTATAGCTGGAGTAGCAATAACTGGGTAAGTATCTCTACAGAGCAGAATAACTGTTGGGTACTGAGGCTGCTACCTCAGTAGCAACTTATCTCCCAGCCAGTGGATGGGACATCGGGTTCTTCTTATATTCAGCTGTTGGTTGAACAGGTCTAAGTGATCAGATAGAAGCTTGCAGCTGTGCAAATATGTGACATTACTGGTCCTAGGGAGTGGAAAAGCACAAATTTGGTTAAGATGATCTTGTACATCATTCACTAAGCACTTTTCTGGGTGTCTACGCTAGTATTTGTAGGTGGTCTTTGCTGTTACAGTAGGAGACAAGTACGCTGGCTTTGCATCAAATTCCCACAAGTCCATCAAGCATCATCCACCTCTCACCCTCACCTAAAACAAGACAATTCAGAAACAAAGGGGATTTCAGAAATAGAGAGGAGACCAAGCAGGTGGTAGAAACATGACCTTTCTCCATGAGGTCAAATAGCTTTATTGTGATTAAGCACTACAATACAGTATATATCCATAAAAAAACTCTATAGTGTATATAAATTATTCCTTCCATTCAGTAATTCTTTTTTTTGTTTTCTTCTTCTTTTTTTTTTTTTTTTTTTTTTTTTTTTTTTTTTCCCTCTTCTCATTTCCATTACAGCTTTGGTACAATGTGATTTTATTATATTTTTAAATACTTTTAGCTTCACAAACTCAACACAAAGTACAAAACTAATCCGAATCGGGGATATTACAATCTACACAGTGGTGTTCAGTGGTAGGAAAAAATCTTACCTCAATGAATTCATGTCACTAGCTAAGCTATAAAGGCATACCTAGCAGACATGACAAAAATATGCACCATTAACCAGCAAACATTTTATTTTTTATTTTTTTTCAAAATTTATTTAATTTTTTTACAGATTTTTCCAGCAGCAAATCACTTGAGCATAGTCAGTACTTATATCCTCAGCTGATTATCCTGTTGTGTTCCTCTCCATTTGAAGGCCATAAGTTATTCATCAGGTAATGCACTGCTATCCTCATATACTCCATGCTAAGCCACAGTGTCAGTACTTGACCTGCCAACCTGCATTGTTGATGCTCGCACAGTTTGTCCTGCAGCTGGCAGAGATAACTGGAACGTTATTGGAGGGGCAGTGTGGGGCGATCAACCGTAGGTTGTTCTGCGGGGCAGGAGGTATGACATTACAGTAGACAGGCATTCCAGTGGCTGGAAGTGTTCCTTGACCTGATTGATTAGGTAGCATGATTGGTTGTTGATATGATTGTTGTGGCAATCCTTGAGAACCCTGGGTCATTGGCACCTAGGGAGCAATATGGAAAGTTCTCAGGAATAAAACCAAACCACAGTCATTACTAAACAAATTAAAGCAGATCCCAAGTATCCCTACCTTCCTCCTAGCTGAATTGGAGTATACAACATGTTCTGCCATGTGCTGCTCAGAACTGCTCACACCTGAGGATTTTCCCTTTTTGAGAGAAGGGTTAAAGAGAAATCCTTCTGCTCCCAGGTCTAGTAAGCGGCTCTGTCATGCTCTGGCACAATATGGCTTTCTGCCATCAGCTCAAAAAGAAGACTCAACCCTGGTACATCTAGGTCATCTAAAAGGTCTAAACCTTTAACTCAATCATTAACCTTTAAAACACATTTTCAATATAGTAGTTCTGAGGATGTAAGGGAAAAATTTTACCCACAAGCAATTCCCCCATTTCCATCTGGGTTGCTGTACTGTTTTCTGAGAAGCTGAGGGAAATGGCGAGTGGCTGTTCAGTCAGGTAATCTATTAAAATGAATTAGATGTCATTTAGTTTCTTAACTTTCCAGAGCGACCAGCAGGAAACACAAGCACAGGCCACCTCTCACAGGCTCTTGGTATATCTCACAGAAACCAGGTATAAAGTTGGGGAAGTAAGTCTGGGCAACCTATGGACTTGGTAAGAAAAAAATCAAGTGACTGCTTTCCCTCTCTTAAAAACCCAATAACCAAAAATCTATCTAGCTACAGCCTGTACAGAAGACACAGAATCATAGAAAGGTCTGGGCCGGATGGCAACTTTAATGGTCAACTAGTCCAACCCCGCTGCTGGAAGCAGGGACATCTGCAACTAGAGCAGGTTGCTCAGAGCCCTGCCCAACCTGACCTCAATAGTCCCAGGGATGGGGCTTCTACCACCTCTCAGGGAAACCTATGCCAGGGTTTCACCACCCTCAGTGTTAAAAATTTCTTCCTTATGGTGAGATCCTTGGCAAGAGTCTCCACAGATGAGCAATTTTTAACTGGATAAGGCAAAGCCCTCAACTTCATTACAGGAAACAATACTGCAGTGGACAAAAAAAACCAGAGAGGGGTAAATAAGGAAAATTAAGAGTGTTATGTCTTCATTTCTTAAAATTAATTTTCTTCACAGGAAGAAGTATAATTCCTTCAGCCTTTATGACATTTTACTCTCACTGCAGGCAGTAAAAAAATAGTTCACTGGAAGTATTCCCAATTCAGGATGAGAATCAGGAGCGCTAAGAATACGTAAACAGGAAGCAAAGAAACTGATTTGCCTTAGGAGTGCATTTATCCTCCTGCCACACACTGTCCTAATGACGTAATAAAGACCAGTCTGCAATACAAAATCTTATTTCAGTTAAGCCCTTTCTGACAAAAGCAGTCTTCCATTACAGCTCCCAAGTACCTGGTAAGATGACATGGCTGGATACTGCACCATCATGCCTTGCACCTGATTTCCCTGTTGATTATTCATCAGGTTCTGGCTTTGGGGTGGCTGCTGCATTCCCATGAGACCCTGGAACCCCTGCTGCTGGTTCGTCAGGACAGGCTGGTAACCTGGAAGAAGAAAGATGTCTTCAAATTAAAGAGGCAAAATTAAAACTGTTCTAAGGAACAGCAAATGATCCCACCATTTCTTCCTGCATTCACCAAAAAGTTGCTCTGTTCCTAGAGAAGCATTTACTGGCAGTGAAAATTGAAGGGGAATAAACAAGTGCTAGAAGTTGATGGCCCTGGCAGGCTACCATGAGCAGGCAGCAAACCATCCTCATGCTCTTTAACCCTGTGTCACAGACCACCTTGAGAGATGCCTGACTGCAGTGAGAGATGGTAAAGCCCTGAACAGACACAGGGTGCTACTGGCTTTTGGCTACTTCACAGAGAATGACAGAATGGTGGTGGTTGGAAGGGACCTCTGGAGATCATGTCATCCAACCCTCCCTGCTAAATCAGGGTCACCCAGAACAGGGTGCCCAGGACTGTGTCCAGGTGGGTTTGGAATCTCTCAAGAGAGGGGGAGACTCCACAACCTCTCTGGGCAGCCTGGTCCAGGCTCTGGCACCCTCACAGGAAAGAAGTTTTATTCCTTTCCAGATGGAACCTTCTGGGTTCTGGTCTGTGCCTGTTGCCCCTTGTCCTTTTGCTGGGAACCACTGAAAAGAGCCCGGCCCCATCTTCTTGACACTTCCTCAAAGGCCAAACTCCCCCTTGCTTCAAGGACATCAGTATTTGGCCTTCACAGTCTAATCTGGTAGTTTTCTTTCATATCACGTTCCTTATCTTCCCCTCTTACCTCTGTGGTAATGCAGCTCCCTAGCATGATGTAAACAGAGCAGGCTTTATTTAATCAAGAGCATCTATATACACACCAGCTTCTACTTGTAAGACTTTTTATAGGATTAGAGGATATTAAGGGTCATATTCCACCCTACTGGTTTTGTGCTCATCAAAAAAGGAAAATCGTAAGTTAGGGAGTGTCTGGTCCTTCCTGGTGCTGGGTGGAAACACTGCTGATACACAAGTGACTGCACAGGGAGGAGAAGCTGATGTTTCTGTTTCACCTGCTCTGTGTTCAAAGTCACTGCAACATTGCAGGTTTTCTGCTGGGAGGGCTCCTCTCAGACTAATGGAGAAATGGGAAAAGTCTGGATGATCCAGAAAGCAGAGCTGTTAATGAGGCAGAAGCATGGGTGGGATGTGAAGTGCAAGCAGTGCTGCTGCCTGGCAGCAACACGGTCCAGCCTGGGAATGAGCCTTGCTGGGTGGGGGTTGGCTGTCTAGGGGATGCTACTGTTTGGAGATGAAGGATTCTGCAGAAAAAGTGGGTAGATGCAGAAAGATCCTGTCCTTGAAACATGCAGCCAGGCACAGTCATTAGAAATCTATGAATAATTTTTCCTGAAGACACCCGGTGTCCTTTAGCACCCGTATTTTTTAACATGCAGTTATGCAGTGAACTATTAACTCTATGCTGATGTTCTCAGAGTAAGGATATTTCAGGCAAAGCAGAATTATCAGAAAGAGCAACGCAGTGTTATTTATATATGAAAAATGTGTGTCACGTCAGCTCAATTTATATTCATGAATACAGTGCATGGTTCAATATACTTTACGAATTGGAAATCATCGCCTGGGTATTTCTTGATTATGTAAGAAGAATAAAGTAACGAATGTCTCTGTTTCTGCCAGTCTATTGTCAGCTGAGAGCTCTTCTTCAGAATCTTCTCTGATGCCAGAGAAACATCTGGTATCTCTGATCAATTTTTTGGCATTAAAGATGCCTTTCCACAGATATGAGATTAATGTCTCCAGTCAACTGAGCAAAATAATAAAAAAAATAATGCCATGAGTGATTAACTTGGCTGAGATACAGCATCAAACATCTCAAATGCGCCAATTATTATACATTCAAATTTGCTCTTTCCCTATGCACAAACACAGTGTCAGCATATTTTTTAGTCACAAAAATTACCAGCATCAGAAGTGCTGCAATTCAGTTTACAGAAGGCTTATACAGCAATAACAAAATCACAAGTTCTCCTCTGCTCCCATCTACCACTTGGTGGGGGGAAGAAAACACAGAAATAAAAAATTCAGCACTACTATTCTAGTACTTCCAAGACTGGAAATTTAAGCAAAGATGAGCAAACTGACAGCAGAAGCAACAACAGATAATTCATCTTAAGACACTTGCAGTTGTCAAAGTTCCAGAAGTGACAAATGGCAGACTAATGGTGGACCAGGGATCAGATGATGCTAAGTTGGGGACCGTAATCAAACACAGGATCAGGGCTCATAGAGTTGGACCGTGATGCACAATCTTATTACTCTTCAAGGACTTCAGTGATTTCTCCTGCCTATAGGAAATGTGTACTGCTCACCGCTGTCCCAACATTCAGAGTCCTGCTTACACCCCTGCAAGTCAGAAGACCTCTTTCCTACTCCCCTCTGTGAGCCCTTTACAATGGTCTGACCACAGAGAGGAGTAGAAAAAATACTTCATGTGCACTTGAACACACTTCCAATGTGATTACACGGGAGCAAAGAGGTATTAACCTAAGAATGCAATCACATTGTCTCCTGAACCTTCTTTGCAATTAAGGGAAATTAAGTCACTCCTTTGGCCTAGAAGGAGGTAATACGACTCTTGACCAGTCACTTCCTTAACTTTTGGGTGGAAATTTAAGGTTACTGGCCTGCTTCTATCCTTGCAAAGACGTTGGCTGTCATCTCTTCCTCACTTTATGTCCATGGGCTTCTTTTTTACCATCAGTATGGTAAACTCTCATGGCCTTGCTTCAGACCCCCAGTACAGTATTTGGCCAAAATCCAGCATCCCCTTCAAGGCTCTGCAACTCAAGTGAAGCCACTTTATTTCACCTGATAGCAAAGACTGACCCTTAACTCTGTTAAATCTATGAAGAAAGATGCAAGTTCACCCATTCCACTGAACAATAAAACCTGACAAGCACAGAAACACACCCCAGTGGTGCAGAGGGGGTAGGTACAGAGTATTTATTGAAAGGTGAATTAATTTCTTCATCTCTAATAAACTCTCGAACCAAGAGGAAAATGGTGTGAAAAAGCAAAGAAGTCCACGTCCATTCTGCTAGATGGCTTCTGATTGAGCACAAAGGCACGGGGAAGCCACTAGCAATCAACATGGTGACCCATTTGAACATGAAGTTGTTAATATCAAACACCAGCTGCTCTGAATTTCTACCCCTGCTGCCCAAATTCTACAACTCCCCCTCTAGATGCCATGTAACATCTGAAACAGATCCTTCAGTGTTTACTGTCTGTTCATATCCTCGTACGTTTTTGCATACTGACCAGAAGAAGAACTGAGATGGGAGAACTGAGACTCTGAATAACTAATTGTCTTAATATATCAACCTTTCAGCAATGTTCATTAAACTGTATCACTCTAGCAAAAACTTGGGGATTTTTTTTTTTTTCTAAGCACACAAACCGTTAGAGATTGCTGTTCCCCTTAAACAATTTATTTTGTACACACACAGCACTTTCAATTCTCCACTCAGCTCTGCCACACTTTTGACATGCTATTTATTTTTAAATAAAATGAATATACACAATACAGCACTCCGAAAAGTCCTGGGAACTGACTGCAGTGCACAGAAAGCCGTGCACTGCTGGGCCGAGATGGATGTTTTGGAACTACACAGATGTCAGGAAACAAGTGAGATCAGGCAGTGGCACGGCGCTTTCCGCAGCAATCGTTTTCTTCATACTTGCTCTTGTGCTCATTAGCTTTCATACTACATAAAGTGTAATCCTTAAAAGCCTCTTTACTGTCCCCTGAGAACATACATACGTGGGTTATTTTCTAATGGCAGCACACATCAGATGAACCATCCTATTACTGCAAGCTCCAGGGCCTCTTTACTGCAATTATATCATCCTGCTCTATGTTATCTCTGCTACAAAGGAGGATTTCTTAAATCAGGGCAAACATGAGAGACATTGTTAAACAACCAGAGGAACAAATCGTGCACAGAATTTCAATGAATGCCTCAGAGGAAAAATGAGCCTTGGATTGCAGTCGAAATGGAAGAGGCCGTCCTACCATCAAGGTAATTCTCTGAACCTTTACTGCCTGCATCACCATGCTGACAGTCAGCTCACTTAAGCATCCTGGGGGGAAGAAAGACAGCGTGAGAGACCCAAAAATATTTTAATTCCTTAATGGGGGCTATGGAACTCAAAAAACAAATTGCAGTGGTCTTGCATGTCTGCCACTGATGTCACCCAGAGCTGCAGTGAAAGCATGTTTGGTGCTCTGCTGGCCTAAGCATATTCATGAACAGCACATCCGTGTTTAGAAGGACCATTCCATTGCTCATTTTAGACTGGAAGCATGTATGAGCAAGATGGCTTTATTGTATCTGTATCAGCACTCCGGGTGAAGAGTAATCAGCACCTTGGCTGTCCTGGTTTGAGTTAGAACTGCCCTGACCCTAAACCTTGACATCAGCTGATGAGTGCGGCACTCCCTGAACTGCAAATGTTAATTGTACTCTTGTTGTACTCTGAACACTTCAACAGAGTACTTGCAACTTAGCCCATCTGATGCGAATGCACAAATCCACCATGATTTTGATGTGATTTGAGAGCTCGGCTACCTGCTTCCTGCTTCACTCAGTAGAGTGCCACCAGCAAACCCAAAATGTGGGTACAATGGCAACGCACTGCAGTGGTTTAGGCAAGCAAAGCCCAAAAGAAATTTCAAAGGTAAAACTCATCTGGGCTAACTGGGTGGGCTGATGATATGTCTGGTCACGCTCCTTTCTGGTGCCCTATGCCCCAAACCCAATATAGACCAGCTAAGCCTCTGCTGAAACTGCCACCCGGAGCAACAGGCAGAGACTGAATTTGAGCTCCCATGGAAAAGCCAAGGGGAACGAGCATCACCTCTGGTGTGGATACGAGGGAATACCCTGTGATGTACAGAAAAAGCAGCGTGACAGCAGGTTCTGCACCCAGTCCCAAGTGGTTGCAGGGGCTTGCATTTGCAGAAGATTCCCCAACACTGACAAGAGAGAGCTACAAAAATGACCTGAGGTCAGAAAGCACAGCTCTTCCTGGGAGACCAAATGAGCTCACTCTCCTTAATTTATTCAGAAGTCAATGTGGGATCTGTTGGTAGATAGTTCTTGAACAGAAAGAAAATGGTATAATAAAAGTACATGTTTAGAAGATAAAACTAGAACTGTTCAGATTAGAAATCAAATTCAAAGTTTCAACAGAGCCTGTAATTAACAAGGGGACAATTTACCCAGAGAGGAAGCACATTTGCTATCACCCAAAACCTCTGAAATGAGGATGGACAGCTTGCTAGAAGATACTCATCAGTTTAATAAGAAGTTCTGGGAATAAAGATATAATTAGAGTGTTCTCTGCATCCAGGATTATTCAGAGCATTAAATTACATGTTCCAAACTTGAAAGAGTTATGAAAATATCAGGCAGCTAGCTCTCAACATTCTTCCTACCTTCCACACAGCCTCAGCAAAGCCCTCCCTGCTACAGGGGTCCGTTAGCCCCTCCTGTCACCATGCCTTATCTCATGTGAAATGCTCAAGTACTGGATTGCAACCAGATGTTTCACCTCCTACATGAGCATTGTGATTGCCAGTTACAAAATCTCCTCATAAACTGCTCACTCCAAGATGATGTGCTCAGACTGGTCTCTCATGTCCAGGTGTTATGCATTAGCTTCAGGTGGCCGCTGAGGAAATCATGGGTTTGGATTTTTTCATAGAAACACAGAATCATTTTAGTTGGAAAAGACCTTTAAGATCATCAAATCCAACCGTTAACCCAGCACTGCCCAGTCACCACTAAACCCTGCCCCTTGGCACCATAGCTACACAGCTTTTCAATGCCCCTGGGGATGGTGACCCCACCACTTCCCTGAGCAGCCTACTCCCAGGCTTGACAAGGCTTTCAGTGAAATTTTTCCTCATGTCCTACCTAAACCTTCCCTGACACAACTTGAGGCCCTTTCCTCTTGCCCTATCAATTGTTCTTGGGAGAACAGACCAACCCCCACCTCACTCCAACCTTCTTTTATGATGCAGTTGGTCATTACCTGGCCAGTTTCACTGCAAGTGATGGACTGAGGCTGTTTAGCCTGGAAAAGAGACCTGAGGCTGTTCAGCCTGAAAAGAAAAGACTGAGAGGGGATCTTATTAATGTTTATAAATATCTGAAGGGTGGGTGTCAAGTAGAAAAGGCCAGTCTCTTTTCAGTTGTGCCTGTGATAGGACAAGAGGTAATGGTAGCAAGGTGAAACACAGGAAATTCCACCTCAATATGAGGAAAAAATTCTTTATTATGAGAATGATGGAGCCCTGGAACAGGCTGCCCAGGGAGCTTGTGGAGCCTCCTCCTATAGAAACTTCCAAGACCCACCTGGATGTATTCCTGTGTGGCATCCTAAGTGTTCATGTGCTGGTAGGGGTGTTGGACTTGATCACCAGACGTCCCTTCCAACCCCTACTATTCTATGATTCTGTGATTGCAAATTTCACTGCAAATGAAAAAATTCTCATGGAAAACATAAAATTAAGCTGTAAATGAAAGCTGATTTTGATCTCACCCAAAGTGTCTGCAGTTTGGAAGACTCCCACTAAAGACACACTAATTAATGTCTCCCGACTGGCATGTCATTTTTCTGTGTGAGCCTCAAGATTTAATCTGTATCTTGTGCAGCTGGAAGGCAAAACACTTTGTAAATAATTTTGTAGTTTAAGCTTGGATCTAAAATCCAAGGCGTGCCACAACCCAAATCTGCTGCAGATGATCAACCCACTCCTACTGTGTCTGCTTTTTCTCAGCGATACACATAATAATGTCTTGACCTAGTAAGATACTCAGGCTTTGTGTTCCACTTGAGGACATGAGAGATAATTTATGAGTGAGAGCTGGATACCACGCAAGCTAGGAGAACAAATACGTAACGGCTTACTGCTAAAAATCCCCTTGAAACATAAGGCCATACAATTATTTCCCTTAGTTTTCACACACATAAAAAGGAAAAAAAACCCAAAATACCTATGCCTGAAATAAAGGAGTCTTAAGAAGTTGCAGATAACTTGGAGGTAAGAGGTGGCTTGTAACACACAGAAAGCAGCACATATGCCAAGAAGCCCAGCAGCACACAGGCTCCTTTCCCCATGGCAGTCCTTGGGCTCAGACCCTCCCGAACAAGAAGTCTCTTCCCAGCAGTGACCTACAGTTGGGCTTCTTTCATTCCAGATAAAAGCACATCAAGCTCCAGCAGTACAGCTTGAAGGGGAAACCATGGGGTAAGATGCTGGTTTTCTTTTCAAGATTTGAAGCTAACAACATCGATTCTTTCAAGTTGTGCAAGACCAAAACAAGTTTTAGCTAATGGCACTCCAGTTATGCTTGCTGAAAACACAAAGCATGGTAAATACATTCCTAAACCCATTATAATGACAGTAATTCTCTGCAAAGCTGGGGTTATAAAAACTGCAGGATTTTTAACTTGGGAGTCTCAACATATAATCGCTGGCAGAATCGTAGCTCCCTGGTCCCTCAATTGGCCATAGTTTTGTTACGAGCATATTCACGCTTCCCAATCCTGGTAAGAGATCAACCACCACATTTGTTGGCAGACCCACAAAGAGCTGTATCCAGATGCATTAGGGAACTCAGCAACATGTGTCTGCATCAGAGATATGAGATTTATTATTGCAAGAGAAAGAAGAAATAATACCAGTTAGAAGACAGCTTCTCTGTCTTCCCCACCCCTCTTTCTCTCTCTGTTTTACAAAGCTACAAATCCCACTACATCAATAGCGAAAAAATATCTCTACCCAGCTTCAGAAGAAGAAATTAAATCTGGAAATTTCCTGTTTTCCATTATTTCAGAGTAACCTATTTGTTGGATTTGGTAAAAAACTGCTGATGAAAATACTTCGATACACAAGAAATATTTTTGTTTTCAGAGGACAGCTCTGAAATCCCTTATCTGACCAGTTGTGCCAGACTGCTGAACTGCCCCTCCTCATCAAGCTATGTGGAATCCCAGTTTTACTTGTTTTATAGAAACCCAAAGCACAAGATCATCTGAAGCACGGATGGTTTCATGTGCTGCTCGAGTCAACACAGCCAACTGGGGACAATTCTCAACTGCTAACAAAATGGGGAAAAAAATATGAGAATAAGACAACTCCCCTAGTAATGTGAACTCTCCCAGTTCAATGTGCAGGATCAGGGCCTCATAAATCTATTTTTTATCACTGCCTGTCCTGTATAAACCAGAATAAGGTACGTCTTTACAAAAGCAAAAGACAGTGCTTTGTGCAGAGTCTTCTCCTCAAGAATAGTTACTGTATAAAACAAACTTGGGTGGTATGAAGCCTCCTGTTAGAGTGGTTTAGATTATGACTATTCCATACGATGAAGGTAATGCTACGTAGCACACCTGAGATTTAGAGTTTACGTGTCAAAGAAATATCACCTACATTTTCCTTTACCCTTTTTCTGTGATGCCAAGCTCCAACTGCTGGAGACAAGGAATAGCATTAAGTTTTAAAAAACATTAATAGGTGTGGTTGCTGTATCATGGGGGAGAGAATGTTTTTGCCAAGAGCAGTGAACTGTTATTTAGTGCCTTCTACTACATCCTTCAGGGCAGATATGCAAGATCACGGGTACAAGGAATTTATAGATCACTTAAAGATGCATACCCACCCCTCAGTTACTTTTCTGCGCCTTAAAAGAGTTGTTTTCAAACTTGGTGTCCTCACTACCAAGGAAAAAGGCCCAGGCAAATAAGAGGTATGATTAAATACTTTCATTATACACCTAATGAAATCACATAGTGTAACATCTTCCGAGACTCAAATTTTAATTAAGGCAGGCTGGCATTTTGGCTTCCCCCTCGCTCCACCCGCTATGTTCCAGGGGAACAGGAGGTAAGGTCAAACCAAAAAAGCTTATGTGATAAAATTGCGTGAGAGTGCTCCTGGGAGACCTGGCATTATTAAGAAGAACATGAAGAAGGGCACAGTTGAACAGTTCAAAGATAAAATGATTGCATTCAGTTTACTTTTTGCCATCAGCTGGAGAACCTGTGTGTACCATTATGTGACAAGAAATGTATACAAATAGGCATCAAAAAGAGCTTGAATGGATACAAATATAGCAGATTCAGAGTTGGAGAAACGATTTTCTTCAGTTAATACCTGGATCTATTCTTTTACTTGTCTACACAAAGGATTTCCAAATTATAGAGACAGCTTTAAGAACAACTTGCTACTGGTAAGTGGCTTGATGCTGAAAATAAACCTGTTCTTGCTGCGAATCTAAACCCACATTATTACAGTACACTTTAATCACTTATTTTATTCCCTTTTCAATACACATTTATTTTATGTTTTGAGACCGTTTAGCACTGTTCTTCTTTGAAATTATTTTCTCTTCTCCTTGAAGATGAATCTGAAGATAAATGGAGGGGCATCTCTTACAGACAGGGTAACTCAAAGCTGGTATAAGATTCAGAACAGAAAATTCTGTTTTGAAGACAAAATCCTTTTTTTCTCACTGCATTGAAAACATAGAGGGAACAGCCAGCTGCAAGCCAAAATAAATGCAACACAATAATGCAGGGCTCCATTACAGCAGCATAATTCCAGTAAAGCAGCTGATCCACTATCTTGGCACTTCCCCAGACCCTGGAGCCTAACTTAAATGCATTAAGCCAGACAAAGCATGTGCAGCTGTTTTTGGTAATCTGAGGCTTTTGCATTTTATTGGAGACCAAAAAAATCCAAAACTAAAAGTCATTCAGCCAGCAAATGACATGAGCAATATAGAGAGATGAGGGAAGTATTTTATGCTTTTCAACTAAGTTAATTTGTGGAGTCATGTGAACAGGCTCAATGGCGATGGCCTTTGGAAAGAGCTTCCCTTTAGCCAGCATGATGAGCAAGGGTTTATACCAGAGCCGTGCAGATGCTCAAAGCCAGATGAGGTGCCTGCAGGGAGAACTTGGAAAGCCTCATCCTCACCAAGCTAAGGCACGTATTGCAAGCTGCTGCACGGTTCTTGTGACATCAGGGAATTTGCAAATAGTGCAAACCAAGAATAACCCTTCTGCTCTCAGGCCCTGCCCACTGGTGTTAACCCAACTTAATGCAGACCCATGAGCAGGCCAACAGATCACTCTGGACAATCTGTGGGTTGCTCTTCAGAGAGCATTGCTGCTTCAAGACCAAAACAGATGCAGATCTAGTGATAGCCCTTCCTACGGTCATAGACTGTTACAGTGCTGCAGTCTGCTGCAATTCTTCTTTCTGGGATTTTTGAACAGTTAATATAGAACCAAAACACCGATGTAAAAACTCATTACAGTTGATAGGAAGGTTCCTGTGGCATATGATGTGTTGTAGGTCCAGCCACACACTAAAAAGCAGCATCTAGAGAGATGCCTTTGCCAGCAAAACATCAGACACTTCTCACTTAGAATGACTAAGGAACATAATGTTCAGGATTCTGGTGAATTCAGAGACAAAGCATCCGTACATTTTTGCAGAAAACTGAAGTTCCCTTAAAGCTAAGATTTACAGCTAACTGCGAGGAAATGAAGCATACGATTAGCTATTTAATTACTACTATTTTCAGAAAAAAACCCCCAACAAAACAACCAAACAAAACCAATAGCTTTGGATGAAGACTGCAAGAATAAAATGCTCTTTTCTCATCTCTCTACCCCAAAAAAATGGACTTGCAGAATTATAAAATGCAAGCTGTGTTACAAACGCATTTGTTTCATAGAGGAATGTTTTCCATGTAAAATGGTAACTTCCTGTAGGTCAGGGCAGGCATATTGATACTGTAGCTGGTACAAACTTTCACTTGGTAAAAATTAAAATCCTTGTTAAAAAAAAATTAAAAATTCAGGAGTACTTTAACTCTTGCTATGCATACACACACAGGTATCTGTATCAGTGGAAACAAATACCAGATAAAACACAGAGCTAAAAAAGTTAAGGAGTAGCCCATTGGTTGCCATTACTGAGTTCTAATCGCCCCCCCACCCCACCACAGAGCGATGCAGGGCACATGACAGCTCCAGATTGTGCAATGCAGAGTGTCCAGCACAGAGCTGCCCAGGAGAGTATGTATAAATAATGAAAACAGTCAAGTAACGTCACCTCAATGTAGCCCACTACAAAGACTTTTCTTTGTGATTGCATTGGAATGATTTCTTCACCTGGGTCAGGTGGCAATACACTCATTTTCTCTACTGAGTATAACGAGGCTGGCCTTCCCAAGGACAGCACTTACCGCTGTTATTTCCTTCCAAAAGCACCTGCAGACATGAGTGACAGAGCTTGAGATACAGGAAGGTAACAATAAATGTCCCAGTTACTGATCATCAGCTGGGCTATGTGAGTTGGCTGTGCACAACTGCTTCATGCTGAATGTAAAGCAAAGCAGGAGGTGGGTTAAGCCTTTGTGCACAGGTCAAGCCAATGTAGCTCATGACCAGTACCCTGTGTAATATTCCCTCTATGTACTTGGGCCTGTGTTTGAATTCTATGAAACAGTTCCTGGCCATAGTATTAAAATTATTCACACAGCTTCAGCAGATTCACCCCTACATTGCACTAGCTGGATTTTCTCAATTTCCCCCAAATAAGTAACAGCAGGTCTGAGCAAACAAACTGTTGATCTTCTATGTATTGACCTATAACTTACCTCCACCATGCCAGCCACCATGCCTGCTCCAGGAACAGCTCCAGTCCCTGCACTGAACATCACAGAATGATAGGGGTCAGAAAAGACCTCTGGAGATCACCTCATGCAATCCCCCTGCTCCAGCAGGGTCACCCAGAGCAGGGTGCCCAGGATCATGTCCAGGTGGGTTTGGAATCTCTCCAGAGAAGGAGACTCTGCAACTCCACAAAGGTCCACAGAGATGATGGTCCACGTGCTCTCACTGCTTCTGCTTCCACGCAGCCTCAGCTACAGGATCCTGCTCACATCCCACGTACCCGAGCAAGGCTGCAGCTTGCTGGTGATGCACAGCTCACTGTACTGCACTGCATTTTACTATGGGCAGAGCAGGGTAAATAACTGGAGGTAAACAGCTGGAGCACAGGAGGTTCCACCTTAATATGAGGAGGAACTTCTTTACTGTCAGAGTCACAGAGCGCTGGAACGGGCTCCCCAGAGAGGTTGTGGAGTCTCCTTCTCTGGAGATTTTCAAGACCCGCCTCGCTGTGTTCCTGTGTGACCTGTGCTAGATTAGATGATCCTGCTCCGGCAGAGGAGTTGGACTCGAAGATCTCCAAGGTCCCTTGCAACCCCTGACACCCTGTGTGTGAACTGCTAGAGGCGTAAATTCTCACTAAGGACCTCTGCTTTTCACTCTCACAAGCTGGGCTTTGTTTTGCAGCTCAGCCTCAAGCAGAGTTTTCATCAAGGTGACACCAACTGTAAATACCACCTGCAGTAAAGGCAGGGCTGCTGCCTGGTGGCACATCTCCTTCCCATGGCTTCTGCACACATCTGTAGGTTAACATATCAAACCACCAAGCAAAAGGACTCGTGCTTGTTTATTTATCTACAACATAAGGACGCAGCAAGTTAAGGGATACCTCCCCAAGCTAGATGCAAACAGACACAAGGGCTGATATTGAAGCCAATAGGACTTTGATGGAGCATATGTCTGCCCATATGGGTCCAACTGCAAAAACTTCGTCTTTTCCAAGTGCGCCCATGCAGAATGTAATCCAAAGACTACTGGGGTTAGCAATCAACTTTAACCAGCTTTACACCACATTAGGAGCACTCGCCTGCGACACACTGATTACTGTGACCCTCAGACAGCAGAGCCCTTAAGCGCTTGCTTAACTTTTAAGCATATGAGCCAATTCCTTGATTTCAGAGCAACAATTTACAGGCTTGAGAACACTTCTGTACTGAGGCCAGGAAACTCAGGCCCTTGAAGGAAGGGATCTCCAACAGCAGAGATACTGACACATTTATCCTTATCATCCCTTAATGGCTTCTGAGAAACTTGACCAGGTAGGTAACAATCAACCTAAGGAACAAGAGGCTCCATTTCAATAAAATGAAATACTACAGTATATAAAATCAAGTAATTTCTCAACTCTCCTTTTGCACAGCCAGTGCTTAATCCACAAGCTGGAAAGTGAGGTGAGATAGGACTGAGCGTGCATTCACACATGGCCTAATGCACACAGATGTACATACATGAACACGTCATTAGATTAAGCGTTGAGATATTGGCAACTAATAAGCCAAATGGCAATGAGGGATGAGTTTAACTTCACTTCTGTGGCACTGGTGCAGAGTGCTCCCAGTCATGTTTATCTTGCAGATAAGCCCTTCTTATTTACTGGTAGACCCTACTATACTTCTCTTTTCTTTCTTATTTAAAAAGACCTGTTAAGAAAATTGGGTTAAGCCTTTTCTGCTACTAAAACAATTGTTATCATTAAGACCTTCCATACCTATTACCCTTTGAAGCAAGAGGCAAAAGACAGGTAAAACACCTATGTGCACTTTGGATCAGTCTCTCTTGTAGGCATCCACTCTGTTCTGTGCGGCTGCAGAATCGCAAATGCCGCTTGCAATTCTGCCATAGGTACCAAAGCAATACATCAGATCACTGCACTAAAAAGGGGCTCTATCCGCCAGCTAAATCTTTTTCTTGGAAGAAGGTGAACAGTAAATCTGCAGAGGTAGTTACTCCAATTCCTAGTAAACTTTACTCATGACCAAATTATTCATCTTACAAAAAAGGGGAAAAGTGAGTTAAAAGCCAAAAATGTCTGGAAAAGTAAAAACATTCCCTTTTGACATTTCAAATAGAACACTACCAATTTCTAAGACTTCAAAAATTGTGTTTGACTTACATTTAAAAAATACTTCAAATGAAATGAAACAGTTGAATTGTCCATAGGAAATTTAAAGCTTTTATTTAATCTTTTGGGTTGCCTTGGGGTGTGTGTGGAAATCATCTCATTTCACAGGACTTTGAGATAATTTTGGTTTTGTTTTAATTGGCCAAGGAATCTGCAAAATAACTCGTTTATACAGTTTTATAAAGTCTTCTGATAAATCTGCAAAGCATGTGTATGTCCAGATCACAAGCAAATGTATTTTCGACTCTTTCATTGGGTGGGCAGTATAATAGGAACTACATTTTTTAAAAGACAAGAAAAGGGGAATGCACAGTGGTTGTACACTTTCACCTTTACCTTTTCTAAAAAGGGTTTAGCAGCACTTTTGAAGAAAAAAACCCAAAGAGTATTAACACCTATCGACACAATTTCCTTGTGCATTCAGAAAAGAAATCAATAGATACGATGCTGTCAGCAGGTCAGCAGCAAGTGGCAAACTCTTCTGACCAACTGCACAAAGAAATCTTGGCCCAGAGAGAGCAGGATAAAGAGAAAAGGGAGAGGGAGGATGGAGGTGGCTTCTGCTTGGTTTATACCCTGATATCCAAGTCTCTCTGAGGAGTTGGTTAACAAACTGGCAGTGGTGCTTGGGACATGGGCCGATGTCACTCAACCAGCGAGCCCCTGCCTCACTCATGCTAGCAGCAGTTTTTCTCTGGGCTTGAGCAAGACTGGAATCCGACCTGCATTGACAGATGTCAAAATGTTCAGCCAGAGAACGGTTTGACTCAGCTACATGAAAATAAACCTCTCTCTGCCATTGTTCATCCCCAGCTTTCACTTGCAGAGCACGTTAGTCAGTTGGAAAACTCCTACCATAGCTGGTCCAGCAAGGAAACTTCCATTCACCTGACTAGAGCAACAGCCCAAGAAGGCTGATCTGTCAAGCAGAAGCGTTGTATGTGGACTTACACCACAGAACCCATAGGATCAGTCCTGATCCCCTTATTGAAGTATCCGCAACCGTGCAACTGTAAATGATGCAATATTTACTTTCATTAGCAAAAAAACCCCAAAGCATAGCACAAATTTAAATGTAGCAAAGTCTTCTACATATCTGTGCTCTGTCTGCTGTGGGGTCTCCCCAGGGTGATGCCTGCTCTCAGAAATCACTGGGGCAGAGCAGCCATGGAGCATTTGCTGCTTTTTAACAGTTTGCAAACCCCAGCAAAGCTGTGTTTACAATCTTCATGGCCAAAGGTATTTGCAAAGCCTGAGCTTGTAAGCAATGCTAGCTCAGCACTTAGAGCTATGGAAAATGTACCATAAAGACCATAAACATATGGAGTCTTCAAGTCAGCATAAATACTGAAGATCACCCTGGGTGTGTGGTCAAGGTATATTTGAGAGTCAGCAGCAGGACTCTTTTTCCTTGAATACATCATAAATATTGACAGGTTTTTTGCTTGCCTGGGACAGAGGACATCCCGAGTGTATTACTTCTCCTTTAGCATATTAGTTTTCTCAGCTATAAAATAGGGGTTTGGGAGGTGACTTCTTCATGAGGCATTTTGAAATCCAGCAGCTCTGAGAAGTGCTATATACCCAGTTGATAAAGTCACTGGAAAACCAACTGATATCTAATATATAATACATGAAGACCTTTGAGGGCTGAATTTGATAAAAGTTACATACAGAGCTTTGCAAAATTTTCAGCTGGGTGAAGAATCTTATTCTGATCCAATAAAGATGCCTCCTATTTTTGTCTGTCAGCACAGGTAGGGCCGAATTCCCAGAGCCCGAAGTTTGCCAGTACTGGTAGGAAGATGAGGAAGAGGCCACAGTTAAGAGTTATTTGCCAGAACATGAGTCTTAACTACAGGTCTCTGCAAACCACAGAGCTGCCAGCAAACCAACACAAACAGGTATTCTGAATCGAACCTGAAAGGGTTTGCAAAGTCTTTGCAATGAGCACAGAAAGACAACTGCCAGCTCCAAAGGCTCAGCTGAACTGGGAGAGACAGCTTCTGTGGAAAGAGCAGTTTTTTCACAGAATCACGAGTATACTCCACCCTTAGCCCCTCTGAAATGAGCTATGCACGTGTGCAGGAGTCTGTATGCATTGCCTATATATGCAAACGTTGGCTTTAATGCAGCACCATCCTCCAAGTTGACCTCAGGCTAAAATACTTGTCTCTTGCTTATGTGGTCTGGATGGGGGAACTCATTTCATACACTTGTTCTAGGGCTGCTCAAAGTCAAAGCACAAAGCAGCTGCCAGAAACGTCTCTCCATGTAAAATTTACAGTGTGCATTTCTGAAGTGGAAGCTGATGCGCCAAGCTGCCAAAAGTGTCTGTGCAGCTAAAATTTCTGAAAAGAGAAAATCACAGGCTCTGCAAACACATCTGCAGAATGTTCTTCAGAAACTACCACTTGTTCCAAGTGCAAACCTTGAGAATAAGCACTAACTTCTGTCACTTGAAAAGGACAAATGTAAGTCATACCTTTAGACTACTCCTCATGACGAGGAACTCAATCTACATCTATACATTTTTCTTACAGTGGAGCCGTTGCTCAATTTTAAACAATTAGCATAACGTCTTCAAACTAAAAAAACAGATGAATACAACCCCCACATTCTGGCAAATATATGTACCGCAAATAAATAATTTTCTAATTATAAAACCCGACTACTTTATAGACCTTGTTCTCGTATTCTGGAATGAGCTACTGCATCAATTAAAAGAAAGCACTTTTTTTTCCCCATCATAGGAGAAGCCATGGCAAATTAGTTCATAAATATTCACTGGTATTTTAGGCATGGCCATAAAAAGAAGCCATTTTACTGTCTGTCCTGGAAACAGCACATTTAATGTCTGAGAATCACTGAGGAAGGACAGCTGAGGAGAGACTCTTGTTGCAAAGAGTAACAGAGAGGTCCTAAAGCAGCCACAGGTCATGCTCATATATAGACTGACCACTGTGGCAGCAGAAGATAAGTATGATGGATGAGCTGGTGGCTGTCCAGAGCTCACCATGACATTACCAGGAACCCGCCTGGTGGGGAGGCTGAGCTGGTGGATAGGAGCAGTCCCACACAAGCCTGGGACAAGGCAGGCAGGCAGCTGGTGTCAGCGCAGTTCATCCTTTCCCAGGAAGAGTGGGTCTGGCTGCCGAGACACAACTTCCCCTCTTCCCAGCCCATGCCTGAGCCAGGGCACCGCACCACAGCCATACACATTCCTGGCTGTTTTCTGTGATTCAGGGGAAGGACTCACAGATGAAGGAATTCATTATGCCTTAGGCACAATTAACTGCTCCAGGCTTTTATCTGCGCTAGCGTGACCAGCAGAACTAGGGCAGTGATCATCCCCCTGTATTTGGCACTGTAGAGGCTGCATCTCAAATACTGGGTTCAGTTTTGGGCCTCTCACTCCAAGGGCATTGAGGGGCTGGAGTACATCCAGAGAAGGGCAACAAAGCTGGTAAGTGGTCCAGAGTACAAGTCTTGTGAGGAGTGACTGAGGGACCTTGGGTTGTTCAAGCCTAGAGAAAAGAAGACTCAGGGGAAACCTTCTTGCCCTTGACAACTCCCTGACAGGAGGTCAGAGCCAGGTGGGGTCTGTCTCTTCTCCCAAGGAACAAACAACAGGATAAGAAACAACAGCTTTAGACTGCACGAGGGGAGGTTTAGGTTGATCATGAAGAAAGATTTCTTCCCAGAAAAGGTGGTCAAACCCTGGTCCAGGCTGCCCAGAGCAGTGGTGGAATGCCCATCCCCAGAGGGATTTAAAAACCATGGAAATGTGGTGCTGAGGGACATGGTTTAGTGGTGACCTGGCAGCGTTGGGTTATTGGTTGGACTCGATGATCTTAAAGGTCTCTTCCAACCAAAAAGATTCTATGATACAATGACTTCCCTGTTATGCTATCCTGCAGGTCTCAGGTAGGAAGGTTTGTCTGCAACTGCTTTTTGGATTTGAGGTGGTTTTTTATTTTAATTCCACACAACTCTTTGGGGGATACTCTGAGTGGATATCAAATAAACTTTACAAGGTGGGGAGGCTCCTGCACCACCCCAGTGTCCTACTGTCTGCAGAGACTCCATGGCCAGAGATCTGTGTAGCTGCTCTTCCTGCTACACAGCAGAGCAGAAGGGATAATGAACTATAAAACAAAGCTCCCCCAGCTGCATGAACTGCTTAAAAG
>JANHGN010012745.1:124380-145863 GCA_024605025.1 Megaceryle maxima
AACAAACTGCAAGGGTTCTTAGGGCTAATTAATAATAAAAAAATAGTAATTACAACTATAAAATATATCCCATGAAAACACTGCCTTCTTCGCAGAGCAAGACAAAGTTTCCATTTGAAAAAAATAAATCAGGGCTGCTCAAATTTGATAAAGTAAGTTATGATGCATTACAATGTATACAAATAAAAGTCCAGAACAGTATCAAGCTTACAAAGCATGAAGATAACATATTGTTCTGGCAAGTGATAAAACTGCTCACATTGACAGCTGTGATTTATTGAAGCAATCCAAATACACTTTGAAAGTGTATTAGCTTTGCCTCGGCCCACAAAGGGCACATTTCAGCAGGGGAGTCCACGCCGGTGATAAATTACATACCAGCAAGAAGTGAAGGCAACTGGCAACATCAGATGCCTGAAGGCCCTGAATTACTGGGATAATGTGGTTTTCATGATAATACCTCACATGCAATGGCATCTGAGCACCTAAAGAAACACATCAAAGCTGTGTTTTTGTTGACTTTTTGGAAGATAACGTTATGATGGTGAGAGTGGCTGCGACTTCCTGGGTAAAGCTGACAAACAAAGCATTTACAAATTGGCTTTGGAACAAAGTTTGGCACAGAAGGTCACAGTTTAGATGCTACCGTTCAGGTGGAAACTGGAGAACCACCGATTCTTGCTTCCAGGTTGCAGGCACTGAAGCAAACCAAGGCCTGCAGACCTACAGCCTGTCAACATACCATAGACTTCACCCTGTGTTGTGGTCTAGCTGTGCTAATACCTAGAATAAATTGGGACCTGGCCGTACTGCAGTCACCATGGACATGCGGACACCTGCATCATCACTTCTCTGGAGGAAGCAAGTTACTGTATGCACTTGTTCCCTGGTCACACAAGTTCAAACCTGCTATAAGAGCCAGGCTCTTCTGATGGCTCAGAGCAGCACCGGAAAAGGAGCCTGATGCCAAAGTCTCCTCCCAGAGCAAGGTTTTACCACTGTAAAAATGTGAAAAATTCTTTTTTTTTTGGTAAGAATTCTACCCTCTGACGTACTAACACAGACCAAGATTAAATTCACAGTCAACCAGGAATTCAGAGGGTGAAGAGAATGGGTCCCTGGACAGTGTCATGGAGAGCCATGCGGCAAACTCTTCTCCTCTTATTACCAGAGAAAGGTTAACAAATTGTATCTGCCTCCAATTATTACAGTCCTCCCATTTTGACACAGTAGGAAGCACATCTTTGTGTCTCCTAAATGAAAAGCAACAAGAGAAATTAACAACTTGGCCCAAGCAGTTCCATCTTGCTGTGGATAGAAAGAGGTTTATCAGCAATTACAGTATAATTGGCTCATTTCCAAAAAATAAAGCACATTTAACAAAGAGTTTTGTTTCTGGTGGGGATTTTTAACTTCTCTTTAATCCAAAACACTGCCTTGGGAAGCAGTAATGACTATCTCTCTATTTTTATGATACTCATTCCCATATAACCTGAGGACCTCATGCTTATTGCATATTTCCAGAATCAGTTTGTGTCATGTTTTTAGAGGAAGTTTGCCATTTCTGGAGTTTATGCCAGTAAATGCCTGAGAGAATTAAATTCCGGTATTTACAGTCTTTGTATGAAAAATGCCCCAGTGACACCGTAACTGAAAGGGTACAGACCACCTCTAAACAGATCAATACTTGAAAAATAAGTGAACTAAACACTCTCTTTATTGATGAAGACTTGGAGAAGATGTAAAAATGGCAAAACTTAGTAATTATTTTCCTGATTTCTTTAAAGCACATGGGAAAGAAGAGCTCAGCACCTTTCTGAACCTTCCCATTTATCTATTTTTGTAGCTCTAATCTAATGATTAGGAGAAAGAATATTTTTTCCTTGAATTGAATTTCTGGGTGGTACAGATATTATAGCACAGTGCAGTGCATGTATTTATGGCTGTGCAGAACCATTCTTCTTTAGAAATATTTGCAGGAATTGAATTGATTGTATGTTAAATGTTATTCTTAATAGTTTTTTCATTGCTAGCTAATGGAAATATGGATTCAACATTATTTTATGCTTAATGCAGTGTAAAAGAATTAGTTTAGTAAACTGTAATTATGGTGGTTTTTTGGTTTTTTTTTTGTTTGTTTGTTTTGTTTTTTTTTTTTTTTTTAAACAGTGCTTAATAGAAATACAAGGCAGAAATAGATTTCTTCAAGCAAGGGAGAAGAATGGGAGTATTTGTTTCTTCAGTAACAACAACTTGAATATAAAAACTCTAATGAGGAAGTAATTCCCTTTTCTTTTTCTTGTCTCTACCTTCAGATTTACATGTGCCACTTAAATAAAGGAATGTGTTTGCAGCATCCCTCAAATTCTACCTTATCAAAAGACAATAAATATTCTGCTCAAGTTTATCTCTAAGCAGGGGAGGGAGGGATTCTACTCTCTCTACTGCAAAGTGGGTAAGAGGCAGTTCCCTGACCTGATTTCAATGACAGAAGAGATAAGAATACTCTTCCCAGCCCCATCACCTGCCTGTTCTTGTTGTCCTGAAGCACTCATAGAATCCTAGAATGGTTTGGGTGGAAAGGGACCTTTCAAGCTCATCTAGTCCAAACACCCTGCAGTAAGCAGGGAAATCTTCACCTAAAGCAGGTTTCTCTGAGCCCTGCCCAATCTCACCTGGAACGGTTTCAGGGATGGGGCTTCTACCACATCCCTGGGC
Organism: Megaceryle maxima; assembly: GCA_024605025.1. Lineage (NCBI taxonomy): Eukaryota > Metazoa > Chordata > Aves > Coraciiformes > Cerylidae > Megaceryle > Megaceryle maxima. The sequence goes on from JANHGN010012745.1 coordinate 127,099, forward strand.
AGCCTGGGCCAGGGTCTCACCACCCTCAGCATAAGAAATTTCTTCCTTCTCTCTAGTCTAAATCTCCCCTCTTTTAGTCTAAAACCATCACCCCCTGTCCTGTCACAACAGGCCCTACTACAAACTGCATGTGACAGGTTCTTTAAGTGTCTGACGAGAACAGCAGCAGTATTCCCAGGCCTAAGACAGTGGTTCTGGAAAGCTGCCATAAAAGGTAAATACCATATAAAAGCTGAAAGTATTGTACCACCTGCTTTTACAGGCTGGTAACTGTAAAGCATCTTTTTGCAACGTTGCCCTTCAAACAAAAGGAAAATTCCCCCCTAATATTATGTTCAAATTTTTAGCTCCTGTTATGTTAATATAACAATCTCTTGTAATAAGACGACAAAAGCTTCTCCAACTGCTTGGGATCAATAGTATTGCCCAAGCAAGGAGAACTGGTATCTGTCAATGCTCTATTTTAACATACTGCCAAAACACAAGTACAATTCTAACTCAGTAGATAATAATCTGTCTTTCAGACCAAAGTCTGAAGTAGCCATGATAGAAAAACCTACATACATTCCAGTTGTGTAGCACTGTTCTTTCCAAAACACTGCACACAAATAAGATATCCGATGGTGCGGGACAGTCTGTGCTGAATGCACCTGTCCCAAATGCCCACTCACGACAGCAGAAGGTTAAAGTCTGAAGTAAAGAGAAGTCCTGTACTCCCCAAGGCTCTCTTCACACCAGTCCTGCTCTTCCACAGTGTGATCACAGCAGTTTCATTGCTGAAGGACCCTCCAAGCAGGAAGCTGCAGTTATTCCTAAAGCTAGGGATGCATGAACCATAAGGAAAAGCTCCAGAAAAAAATCTGGAGCAAACCACACACAGCCAGCAGCACAGAGACAAGCAGGTCCCTGAAATGATAGTCAACCACTGAAAACTATGAGAAACTTGCCATTGCTTGGCTATGGCTGCATTGCCTTAAGGGGTCACACAGTTATTTAAAACAGGAACACAGGTTCACGCATTTGTGTCCATAAGGCCTCAGAGAGCACAGGGGTGGCACAGTGAAATATTCAGAAATCAGGAAAAGGCAATGCAAAAGTTGCCCCTACAACCTTAATTCCAACAATTTAGGCATATCTGAACGAGGTGCAGTATTTAATTACCTAGCAGCAGAATTTGCCCTACCAATTGCTGAAGTGTCCCCCAGTAGAATTTCTAATCTTCATATTTCCTATGCTGCAAACCATAGGAGGGCTTCAAAATGGTTTTGAGCATGACAGCTCATAAAGACTTCACCTCAGCCTTTACACAGGCCTAGACATTCAAGCACACAGATGGACCGGTACAGGTCGCTAGCAACCTTCTCCAGATGGATCCTTTGTGAGCTGTGGAGAAAAATCCCATGAGAAATATGCTGTGTAGGCAAAATGAATTTCAAAAGATCAAGCCGTGATGAAATCTGCATCTGCTTTTGCTGGGACATCACAAAAGGCCAGTCATCTTGTCAAATGTTAACCTCCTGCCCTGGGGAGAGCTAGCCTTGAAGCCAGAAGTGTTCTTTCCTCCTTGTTTAATCATATGAGGAAGGACATATTACCTACGCACGTTCTCCTCATACTTGGATGTTACAAACTTGGGGCATTTGTTAATTGTACGAAGGATGTTCATCTTCGGAAAGAAACAGGTGGACACAAAGCATACAGAAAAATAAGTGGGAAAAAAAGCTCCATAAAACTTATCTGGTCTTGGGAGCAATTTCCACGTATGGGTATTGAAGATGTTAAGAAATTGGTTGCTTGTTGGTTTGGCTTAGAAGAGAATCCTCTATCCCTTAGGAAGCAGTATTGCTCAGTTCTGCTCACACTCTCGCCTCAGATATGGGGGGGGGGGGAAGTCTTTATAGAGGAAAAAGCATTTTAAACATGGGAGCTAGTCCTCCAGAGCAAGACGGGGCTCATATCCCTGAAATGATTACCTGAACAGGGATGGGTGTAAATACGCACTCCAGTGGCCCACAGCACCACTGCAGGGGGAAAAAAGGGCAAGTCAATCAAGGCAGCTGATTTTCACATGAAAGCAACCAAACTGAGGGAATTATTTCAGTAAGCCTTGTCTATTTCACCTTTCCTTCCATCTTACAGGGACTGCCCTTAACATCACCAAGTTGTTTCCAAGAAAAAAGTACTTTTTAAACAAGATTGAGCTGCAGGTACTAGGAAGCCCCCAACATTCATCCAACAAAGGGCAGCTCTTGGGGCCAATACAATTCTTCCCAAGGACATCAGCAACCCATAGGTTGTGTTTCTAGTATGATAGATACAGCAAGTTGTAGAAATTGCAGGCGATTAGAGAAACGAGCTTTTTAAAAGGACAGATTCAATATCTTCTTAGTTCTGTGCTTTAGACACTAGAAAGCAATAGAAAATGTTTGGGAAGGCATACTTTGAGCAAAGGAAAAAAAATCAACCGATATACTGAATCCTGAAAGAGAATTTAAGCACCTTCAGTGTGCAGTAAAACTAAGGCAGTTTCTTAAGCAACTCATGGGCATTCTTAGAAAATTAATACAAAATTATCCCTAGTTTCAAAACCACTGGAAAGCCATGACGCATGGACTTGACCTAAGGAACTGACCAATGATTTGGAACATTATGACTTTTGCTCACAGCACAACCCAGCTATGAAATTCTACACATGACCCCTCCTACCTGTTGGACTTCTGGCTTTCACTCCAACAAGTGAGTTCTTACAATTTTTGAAGACAAGTCAACTCTTGGAAATTAAGCTGGTCGTTTTCTGAGGGCTGTTTCCTGTAATGGACCCCTGAACATCCCCCTCTTTTCCACACCCAGGAAGTCCTCCCTTCCCTGCAAATATCCCTCTCTGTGGACCTTGAACTAAACAATGGACAGCTGGGAGTCCTTTGACTTTCAGGTATTAAAAAATAAATCTCTCTCTCAATTTGCTGAACAAGCAGATAAATGACACATCCTTGAATCTACTAAAGCAGAGTGAACTGAATGACCTGCACAGAAGATCTGCCAACAACCACCCCTGTTCCATCACCAGTATAGTGTGCATGGTGAAGTCCTCCCTCTCAGCGTGACAGGTCTGTCAACAAAACAATACATACAAAAAGTCAAGCTACATCACATTTCTGATTACCAAAACTTACTGAGCATTTCAATTTACTATAATATATTATGACAAAACCGGGTTATCTCTTGTTTCATCTCCAGAGTAAGCATCTCCAGACCTAAAGACTTTCAAAAGTGTAACAGTGCTGCTGTAAAATGTGTATTCAACACAAGTTCTAAACTTCACTTTTGTATTCAGTGAGCTCAGCAGGATTAGAGCTTTTACAGTAACTACCGATGTACTTGCACATCACAACGTAACAAAAAGAAGATGAGAGAAAATGTGAGAGACCACTTAAGGGAGTGTCAGAGAAAGGTTTTGGTTTACAAGCCCATGTTTTTGTGACAGTGTTCCTCTTGAACTACCTCAGCTGCCTTCCCATCATGCAGTAGCCATGGCAAGTACATTAAAACTTGAACAAACCTACAAGAAATGAGAAATTCAGGATTTCTCTTCAAGGCCAACGTTGTGATTTGTCGGTAAAGTGCCTTGCTGGGACTGCTTCACAGAAATACAACCACTTTGCTCACTGGCAACTCAGGCTTTTTCCCTTCTCTTTTTCTCAGTTTCTACTTGATGGATGTGCCAAGTCTGCTTATATACAGGAGGAAACTCAGGAAAAGCATTTTAGCTGATTAATTATGGCCTACTCAGAAACTGCATTTTACTAGTCAATTACAAACTCTCTAAGGCACACTGTATTTCCACATGCCCACACCTGTTTCTCCAATAAATCATATCTTTTCTATATTTACACAGTGGGCCATATAATAGCACAAATGAGCTGCCTAATGCAGTTCAAGCACCACTGTAAACTCCTGTAATGTATTAATCAGGACTGAGTAGAATGAACAGACAGAAACCGAACTAGCTGTGCCCTCCTCTAGGCTTCAAATCAGTCAGAAAACTGATTTGTTTGAGGACTAAAGACTCAGCCCTACCACACACTGCTCAGCTGACTACAACTCTTAATAACAATGAATAGCTCTGCACTTGCCATTTCTTCCTTAAAATGTAACAAGAAATACACATCAAAGGGAGAAAAATGGGGAAAAAAGTACAAGCAACACTTTATGAACTTCTCTCAAATTGCAATGTGCCATGTCAGTCTTTGTGGCCATTTGGTTAGTCTCAAATTTGCACAGAAGAAATGAAGAGCGTGTGTGCAATTGAACATTACATTTATTTTTAACATTTTATAAAACTCAGAGATCTCTTCAGTGTAGTCTGTAAACACTCCATAGCTCACTATCAGCACACAGACAAAATGGATGAAAGCAAATGAGTCTTTATCACTATGAAGTTCCCACCATGGAATCATAGACTGGTTTGGGTGGAAAGGGATCTTTCAAGGCCATCTAGTCCAATCCCCCTTGCAGTGAGCAGGGACACCTGCAACTAACCCTGGCCAACCTCACCTGGAATGGTTCCAGGGATGGGTCTTCTACCACCTTTCTGAGAAATCTGTTGCAGTGTTTCACCAACATATTTCTGGGAGATGGAGATGAGTGATTCAAAGAAAAACAGAGTAATATTTGACTTAGTTAGGAACACTTTCTTCATTAACATCATCCTGACATAACAACCCTGACATACGGGGTTGTTATAATACTAGAGGTCATACTAGATGACCTTTAAGGTCTCTTCTAACCCAAAACATTCTGTGATTCTATGACAACCAACTCATGGCTTCCCATTTTTCCCCTGAGCGTGATTCTGGATCAGAAAAATACAGCTCTTTTCACTCCGTGTTTATTTTTTTTTTTTCCTACATCCTTTGCCTGTCCTTACCAGAGCATTCTGTACACTGCTTCATGAAGTGAATTGTATCTTTTTATGATGTGGTACCACCGAAAATATTATGGAAGGCAGCACCGATGATGCGGTGCCCTGAATGAAGTTAGGAAATTATCAGAAAGATCTGTTAATACACTCGGGCACCTTGGACATCACCTTCTCTGTCCATAAAACAAGTCCAACCATCAGAGGCTCTGTGAGTTACAGCTCAGACCCCGTGAGAGCATTTGCCTGAACTACAAATCATTTGGTGATAGCTTGGGTAGAAAAGGTTGTTTGTAAAATCTGTCTCCACTCTTTTACATACAAATCACAGGCAAATTTATACTTTTCTGGAACAAAGAACATCAGGAAACCTAATTCAGATTCCTAATTCCTGCATTAGATGATAATTCTATTTCACCAAATGACTTCTGCCTTGCAATGGAGCTGCATTTATAATTATTTATTGCCCAGCTCAAGGTTAAGTGAAGGAACAGTCTCACTGAGATCCTGTTTAAGCCCTTAGTTTTCACAATGTGCTACCAAAGATTAATTGCCTTCTATTTCTCCAGTAGAGACTGAATTAAAATTGCCATTTGATACAAACTATTACCACAGCAATCATTTCGAAGCAGCACATTGCTTCTTATAATTTAATATATTTCCCCTCTTTTGCTTATTCTATGAAGTGGTACCTGGTAACCTTAGAAATTTAATTTGTGGAGGTTCCTTTGTAGGACATGTAAAAATCCAGCCATTTGTGCTCCTGGTCGGTACCTGATGAAAGGTAGGTCTCACCAGGGAGCCAACTGGAAATACAGCACTTTTGAGCAGATGCTATTGAAGATGTCCTGATTTACCAGCATGCTACCTGTAAGCCCCAATGACAGTGCTGAAGCACATAATAAATTTGTTTTGGTAAGTCAGTTTGACAAAAAGAGCAAGGATACATATATATATAAAAACTATAGCCTAAATATTTGCTTGCTCAGAAACGCGTGCCTCTTTTTTTTTTTTTTTTTTTTTTCCCCCCCTTTAAGTAAAGCTACAGAGCTCAGGTCTTTCAGAAAGAAATGATTCACAACAGGCTAACTATTATTGTTATTTACAGGCAAAGTCCATGACTCACTTCCTGTGATGGTTATCACAGAATCATTTTTGGTTGGAGAAGACCTTAAAGGTCATCAAGTCCAACCATTAATGCAGCATTGCCAGGTCACCACTAAACCATGTCCCTCAGCACCACATCTACATGGCTCTGAAACCGCCCCCCCAACGATGGGGACTCCATCATTGCCCTGGGCAGCCTGTTCCAGGCCTTGACAACTCTTTCGGGGAAGAAATTTTTCCTAATGTCCAATCTAAACCTCCCCTGGTGCAATCTGAGACAGGGTGTTGTCAAGACTGACAAGGTCTCCCCTGAGCTTCCTTTCTCCACCATAAACAACCCCAGGTTGTGGGTTTTCATGAATAAGCAAATGTAAGGAACACCAAGTGTGAAGATGATGAGAAATTCAAACACTTGTGAACCAATGAATTATTCCAAACAGTAACATTTAGGAAAGCACCCTTAGGGATCCTACACGTACGATGCCTAAAGCTACTTGCTCTTTTCAGCACTTGGTGGGAACTTTGGGTGCCAAACATTTTAGATGTAGAGAATGAATGAACAGCTGCCACGGTAAAAGCTTTTTCTTGATTTACCTACACTGTTTAAGGAACTTTATAGAGATAGACAACAGCCCTGAACTGGACGGCCACCACAGTGCCTACCTTAATATTCTTTTAGCCCTTTGCTGCATCTCAGAGGTGAAAATTTGTTCACATTTACACATACAGGCCTTAGCACCATCGCTGTAGCTCCTTGGCCTGACTCAGGTACAACAATCATTGAGGAACAGATTGGCCTGTCTCCCTTTCCTTGTTCTTCTTGTATGATGGTAGTCAAAGGACTGTATTTATTGCCAATATATTAGGATCCTGAGCATTGCATTGAAAATAAAAAATACATTAAATATATAGAGAGACAGAAGGAAAACCTGTGATAAAGTACCCCTCAACTCATCTCCTCCCAGATATACTGGGGTAAAAGCATGTTTTACTTCCAACTATTCATGTAGGGTTGGCTTAGGGAGTCAAACTTACATATCATGGGAATCTCTAGGTTAGAATGAGCATTTTGTAAAAATGAGTTTTGGTTGAGCATCAGGAGTAGTGTGATTATTTGCCTCTGCATCCTGAAAATAACATTGCTGATGAGGATATAGTCATGTCTTGCCACCAGCACATAAACAGAAGCAGAAACAGAAGCTCTGAAGAGCATAAACCAACCTCTATTTGTCAGTACTGGGTTGAATTAATGTAAAATGACTCGCATTTACAGCAAGGTATTTAGACCAGCAGCAAAGGCTGAGTAAAGAATCACTTCTCTCCCTTCTCAATCTACATCCTATCAGCCATGAGGGAACCTTCACCAGAGACTGCAACAAGAAAACCTGTGTTTATCCTTATCGTTCATAATGATAAATGCCAACGATACCCACTGGAAGTAAAACCTCAGCAGGGACGATGCATCACTCGTAATAACAGAAATAATCAAGATGTTGTTCGAACCAGACACTCAGCCAGCAAATTCAATTTTTTTTTCTATTCTCTGTCCAATACCACTGACAGCTACCAGCCCTCACGCATTACAATTAGCTCATGCTACAGGAACACTCTCTGCTCTGGTGTATAATGAGCAAGTGGCAATAGGGAGTGGGACCTGGGGAAGAGGTGAAGAACTATTTGGATAGGTATTGCATGTCCTTGCCTGTTGCTAAGGGAACCAGCTCCTTCCTTTGGGAAAACTCAATGGTGCTTCCTTCACACACCACACTATCAATCACATTTCACTTGCAAACAAACAAAAGAGAAATTAAGACAACAATGCTACATAAATGCAAACATTCTATGTGTCTACTATTGTTGAGTAAAATTGAAAATGTCTTTACAGTCACCGAATCACAGACTAGTAGGGGTTGGAAGGGACCTCTGGAGATCATCTCATCCAACCCACCTGCTAAAGCAGGGTCACCCAGAGCAGGTTGCCCAGGATCACATCCGGGTAGGTTTGGAATCTCTCCCGAGGAGGAGACTCCACAACCTCTCTGGGCAGCCTGGGCCAGACTTTGGCACCCTCACAGGAAAGAATTTTTTCCTCCTGTTCAGATAGAACCTCCTGGGTTCCAGCCTGTGTCTACTGCACCTTGACCTGTCACTGGTCACCACTGTAAAGAGCCTGGCCCCACCTTCTTGATGTCCACCCTTTAGCTATTGACCAGCATTGATCAGATCCCCTCTCAGTCTTTTGTCCTTCAGGCTCTCAACCTTTCCTCCGCACAGAGATGCTCCAGTCCCCTCAGCATCTTCAGAGCCTTCACTAGACTCTCTCCAGCAGCTCCCTGTCTCTCTTCATCTTGGGAGCATGTTGCTAGCTCATGCAGATAGTTTAAGCAAACAAAAGCTGACTCTAACCAAGGTTGACCAAAATTCAGGTAAAGGCCCTGGGATCTTTTTACATATCTGTCTTAACACTGAACACACTGTGACCCTTCTTCCAGGCAGCTCATATTCTCTTGCATTTCCTCTGCCACATCCCAATCTAAGTGTCCTGTTCTATTAAATTTTACAACTGCAAAATGTGCTTTGATTCTTAAATCCTCAAACAACGGAAACTCTAAAGCCAAAGCCAATCCCTGTCCAGTGAAGATCTCTGGTGTACATTCAGAGTATTTCTTCCATTGTTAGCCTATACCCAAAAGCCATCCCTGCACTTCTCCAGCCCACTGCAATGCTTTTGTCTGCAGTGAAGTTATGGCAAGCAGCCCCCAAGACTCACCACCTACTGCGAGCAGTGCACCTGAAGCAGAGCTGGAGATAGCCTCTGCCCCTCCAGAAAGGCCTTCTAACATTTCTGCCAATGGTAGGGCTCCACTAGTTCTAGCAAGGACAGAAAATAAAAAGGAAAGAAACAAATAAAAATAGATATAAAATAAGGAAATCTATCTTTGCTCTCAAGGACAAGAATATAAACCTCTCAATTATTCAGTGCTGAAAAATTCCATTGCAAGAACTGGGAGCACTGCACATTGATCCAGCACAGAATTACCAATAGAGAGGATGGATGAGTGTTTTTGGCAAAGAAAAGGCAGAAAAAAATACAAAGATTCTTTGTAAGCATTGCTGAATACCTCTGAGCACTCCCTACTTCTTAGTGTGGCCTCTTCAATTTTTACGGAGGCTATTTTGAAGTCCCATCCACTGCGCAATGCTGTCAGAAATCTTTCCTCTCTCTGCTTTCTCTAGAACATTAACTGAGATGAGATTAACACATACTAATTCTCAAAAAAATGAAAAAAACCAAAACAAAACAAAACCCCAACAAATGAACAACAACAAAACCAAACCAAACCAAAAAAACCCCACAACCAAATCAACAAACTTGTATTTGAGTGTGAAACCCTAGGGACACCATCAGAAATAGCTCAGATTTTAATTAGTGCTACAGAAGTTGAACAAAACTTGATAAGCCTTGAAAGAAAACCACAAATAAATGCCTGTCTTAAGATTCTTAGGGCTGTCGAGCCTTACCAGTGTTCTCTTCCTCCAATATTTGTTCTCTCTTGGTGTGAATGTTGAATAATTAAACAAGGCATTTGAGGAAGAACAAAGCTTTTTGACAAAAGTGATTTTGCCTTTTAATTTTCAGAATCGAGTATGCTGCAGGGAGTGTGAGAGTATTAATTCTGCTATTAATTTAAAGTACAGATATTCTGTACAGCTGAACACTAGTTCAGTACTGGGGCAGTGCTCTGGTTTAATTTCAGAGTGGCGACAGGATCTAGAAATTTAAAAGCCCCAGTCCTGGGTCTCCCGGCAGGCTTTTCAAAGTCCTGAATGCAATATTCAGTCACAGGATCCTCCTCCAGCTGTAGGGGACTGAAATCCTGGGTGCAAAATTCTAGGTAGGAAACATCCTATAGGGAGCTAATAGGAAACACTGAGGAGGTAGATGGGTCTTGAAGCTTAATGACGCACCATGTATGATAGTGAAATACTATAAAAACAAGACCTTACATGTGCAAAAACAGAACATGAAATGTATAATCAGAACTAAGTCAGTCTCTTGCTTTATGCCCTTCTTTTTCATGCACTTAATGCTCTGTTTCTTCACATATTTAAAGAAAGGTCTGTAAGGCAGATGGAGAATGTCCCTGAGCAGCAAAGATCCTGGCGAGCATCTCCCCTGCAGTGCACAACAGGGGTTAAAACCCTCTCAGGGTTTCTCCCACCATGGGAACGTCTAAAGTTGGAACCAGATCATAAAATTAAATGAAAAAAACCCGAGGGCTCCTTCTCCAGATGTGATTTAGGGAAAAAAAAAAAAAAACCCAAGCAGAACAAGCCTGAGGAGCAGTCCCTGAGTTTTGCTACAGGCAAAACAGTGCTCCATGGCACAGCCATCTCAAGTCTCAAAGGCAGCTGGCAGGAGAAGCGCTGAGCTCTGCTTTGCAGATGCTCTCACTTCGAGACACTCGGTATTGTCCAAACGGAAGAGCTTGTAGAGAAAGCTTTTAAGCTTCTGGGCAACTGAAAACACAAAATACTTGGACAGAAACAAATGATGCTGGTGTGGATCACTGAGATTGTGATTTTGACCTCAGTTCCTACTGCAATTGCCACACACTCCTTCCTATTATTTTATAAAAGGCTTTTAAATTTCAAAGCATTGAATCAACTTTAATGAATAAGCGAACTTAACACTACTACTAGAAAGTATCTAAACCAGCAGGGCTCTGCCCTTCTCATTCCTGTCAAGCCCCTGTCACAACGAGGCACACTCCCTTGCAATGCTTTTCAGAAGCAGCAGAATCTGCCAAGAAAAAAAAAACCACAGCATTAAACACAGATGGACACCTTCAGTCCCAATCTGTTCCAATAGTACAGTAAGCAATTACTGCTGGAGAAATAAGTTTCTTCAGATAATTAGATACTTAAAAATTGAAGTTGTTTATGTTTATATAAGCACAGAAATTATAGAGGGAATTATGCAAACAAATCTATCATGGGCCATGAGCTCCTGTCAGGTTGCTAATGAAGGTAGAAAGCGGCAATCTTTCTTTATAAGGTTCTCTAATGACCATGATAACAAATCAATGTAATTTTTTTTTATTGCTGCACATTTCCCTTCCCCCAGTTTCCACAACCCTCCCACTATCAGTTTATAGTGACAAATGCTTTTAGAAGACAAAGAGGATGAAAAAGACTTGGAGATAACACTCCTCAATTATGCTGACACCTACATGATTAAATAAAGCAAAAAATTCCATACTTCATTTTCAATTTGACTCTGATTTCTAACTAAACAAATTTATGGACTCTGTTAAAGTACATTTTGTCTTCACTTAAAATTTGTTTCAGAGGTGCATTAAAAAGACAATTACCTCCTTTTCCTTACTGGAAGCTGTAACAGCTAATAAGCCAGTACTCCATCAGAAATATTGCCTTTCCTTCCAGACAAACATTTGCTGTTTACAGAAGATTTATGTATACTTATTAAGAAAGGATTTTACATCCAGGTAGCGTTCAGACACATACTTTTCCTCATGTAGCTCCCTTTGTCTACTGCCCATTTCCTATGCAATCCAAGCCTTCTCATGCTATCTCAGCACAGAAATAGGATATAATGGCAACTTTTGTTGATTCTCAAATGCATGAGAAATCCTAAAACCATTACATTAATTGCAGGAATTACAGACCATCCAATTATGCCAAACACCATCTTATTTTCTCTGGAAATATTACAGTGTAAACTTTTTTAAACAAATATTACAGGTGTTAGCATTAATCTCCTCAAGATTCCTGAAGATGATCTTCATTACCAATGCAAAACACACACTACAGATTTTTACCATACAACCATGCGATAGACCAAGCTAACTACCTTTTAGAACTAGGCTCAAATGAGAATCTAAAGATTATTTTCTCCATATAATTTTCATATAATTGTGCTATGGAATTATCTGCAACAAAAGGCAAATATACAACAATGAACCAAAGTAGGAAAACATCTAATTAAATATGTAACATGTTGCAGCTTGTTTGTTTGTGACTGGCAGTAAGAACAGTTGCCTCTCCCAATATTATACTTGTGTACTTATCCAGCTCGCGTTTATGAAGCCCTTTAAAGATGAAAAATCCTCAAAGGACACAGCACTTGCTATAATGAGAAAGAGATATAAAATAATGCATTGCTCATTTTTCTATCATGACAAAATACAAATCATTACTGATTTATCATCAATGCATCTCTGTTTTTTCTATTCGAACACAACAACTAGTATTGAAAGCTTTCAAAACCATCAATATAGGGATAATTACTGAAGGCTGAAATACTGATGATGCTAGACACACAATTTATAGAGTACCACTAGATGAGAATACAGAAATAATATCTTCTGTGTGGTTACACAACTGCGTGCTTCACAGTATCTTCAGTATAGTCTGTTTAGAGTGCAGAAGTAATAGCAATACACCCAAATAGTTTGAAAAATGAGCAGCCTGGTTTTGAGAACAGCTGCCTGAACACACCCTAAAAACCCACATATGACATCCTATGTGTGCCAGGGAGTGACAGACACCAGCTTCACCCCAGCCCCGCTCAACAGCAATGCTTTGAAAAACTTTGCATTGTGCAGGAGTGGGCACAAGAATGGTGCAGAAGGAGCAGAACGAAGAGAGACAATGGTATGTATCTGAGTGAAATAAAAGTACTTCTGCTTACAGGCCATGCTACCACGCCGTCAGATACCACATTCTGTCTTGACCAGAATGGAATGCAATTCAAATGGCAGAGGTTTTTATACAAATTTGCATGGACAACTTCTCTTTGTACCAGGCTTCTGCCAGAAGCAGGTCACTTACGTTTTGATACGAGGCAGCACTTAGGAAAAAAAAAAAAAAAAAGGTAAATAAACACACAAAAAAGTTCCCATCCTTCTCTGCAAATGATTTATTGCTGCCAGAGCTCTAATCTAATTTTAGATGAGCTCATCTTTTTTTTCAGCCCTGGAGCCATTTTAACTTAATATTGCTCTCCTTCCAGAGCCCACAAGAGAGCACAGGCTCCCTCAGCCACCACAGATGCTGTGCTGACATTTTACTTTAGCTCTTTGCTGTAAAAACCATCAACGTCGCTCTGCTCCCAAAGAGATTTTTCCTAAGAAAAAATGAAAACAAACTGCTGGCATTACATAAGACTTTGACCTCTGCAGCCCAAAGTGGGGAAAGGTGGGGAAACTTCTTGCTTGCTGCTTTGAAAGTTCCTGCTTTGAAAGCTTCCAAAAGCTCATCCAAGCAGGCAAATTTAAAAATTTAATAAAACATGTTCTGAGCTGCCAGGCTGAGGCTCCAGCCATATAGCAGGTACAGGCAGACAGTCTGGGCTCCAGACATCCTCCCTCCAAAGCAGCAGCCAGTGCCACGAGGTCTTTGGGGAAACCATTTCAGAAATGGTATTTTCATCTGCCTTCTTCCCATCTGCTCCCTCCTCTCATAATCAACATTCCCGACCTGCACTCTCTTCATCCAGCGCTGTTCTCCTTCATTCTCCTGCCTCCAGTTTCTAGTCACATACAGGAAGATTGAAAAGGTTTCTCTTCTGGTTTTGTATTTTCTCTTTTGTTTGTTTGTTTTATACTGGTTTCTGAAGGAAAAAGGAGTGTGATTACTCCACCAATTTTCCTCAAACAACCCTCAGAGTAACATTTTCCATTCATCGTCTAATTTCTATCACATTTGACAGAGAGATGGAAGCTGTAAAGATAGGACATTTCTCATGCTTCATAAAAATCAGTGGCTTGAAAGGGGTGGGACATGCCCCAGCTCACCTGGCCTACCCTTAAGAGGCTGCAGGATGGGCTAGCAGTTATTTGCTCTCTTTAGATGCCAGCAGTCAATCTGCTGTGGTGGCAAAACACTGTCTCCTGCCCAGTGAGAAGCTACTGGCATCAAAGAGGAGCCAAGAGAGATGGAGTTTGCAGGTGGCCTGAGGCCACAGGGCACACGACGAACTAAATATTTATGTGTAGTGAGGCTGATGGTAAGAAGAGCAGAAATCATAAAAGGGCATGAAATCATCCAAAACCATCATAGAATAATTTGGTGGCTTTTCGGTGTCTCAGTGCTTACAGTGAACCTCCTGCAATAAATCTGCAACATAAATAACCACCTTTGCTATACTTTCTCTTTTATTTCAGTATAAATTGTGTGACATTTTGAAAAGCCAGTGATTTTCCAAATAACAAGTGATGCAGTGGAACATAAATTTGAAAAATCCTTACACTATCTCCAATAAAAGACCTGTAGGAAACCGGAAATTGCTTCCTGGCACACCTATGACATGCTTGGACAACAGCTATGGGAAAGGATGCTTCTGAGCCCAAAGGGATGAACCGGCTTGAGGAATTTGTTCTCAGCCAAGTCTCAAGATCTGAAAAGCAGCTAAATGCTTAAAATCATTGCCACAGTGGGGAGTCTAAACCATAGCCACAACGTTTTCATTTTTAAGCAAGAGACAAGAATAACATTTCCAATTGAGCAGGCAGCTGAAAGAAAGAACTGCAGGAAAAGACTGATGCACCAGAGATTTTACACAAACTCCTCGACTCATGTTTTCCAAACATCTTTGGAAAACGATGCACTAAACACAGAAACAAAATTACCATTTACCTCTCTGCATTGTCTGTGCTCAGACATAACAGCTCCTGTGCTCCAATACAGTTTTAATACTAGGATGTCCTCAAGATCAAATAGCTGGAACTTCTCCAGAACATCACTCAAGTGCTTCAGACCACCTCTTGTACACTTTATTTACTGTAATCTCCACCACGCTATGGATGTAGCATTAAACTGATAAATACGGTTTCATAACAACACAGATGACACTGTCTGCATCTACCAAGCTGATGCACGCTTGGGTTCAAAGACCCACTATACAGAGATAATAAATATGGTACTAGACTGTCAGGCAGAAGAAGATAGAAGAGACAGATGACCCTTGTGCAATATTTCACCCTCTTCTCTCTCAGGGATGTATAAATATGAAGGTATGAAAGCAGACACAGTCAGCCACCAGCAACACTGACCAAAGCATCGCACATTTTATCAGAACATAGAACAACATTTTCCAAGAGAGTAATCAATCGCTTAGTTATAGCTGCGTTTGCCGGGTCTTTGTTTCCCCGAGAGCCTCAGAGAGTGCGAACAAAATTGCCAGTAGTCACATTACAGAGACAGATTGATGGGTTGGATGACCCTGTAAGCCTTGTTCATGTCTCAGATCTGGACTCTCTGCTTGCATCTTAAAAGCCTTTCGTATCAATGCCTTTGCAGGGAACCAGCTTTGCCATTCTGAAGGGTTTTTGCCAAGCCCAGACAGAATGAGGCATCTTTGTCCTACCTGTCATGTCTGTAATTGCAAACCCTACTGGAAAACACCACCTCGGAGTTACTGTTTGAGACACACTATGATGGGAGATGTGCACTAAAGAAACAAACCGTCAACAACTTCAAAAACAAATCTCCAAAACCAAAAAATCTGTTTATTCACTTGAAACGCGAGGACCCCTTCACAGGCACCATCCCCACCCTCCCACGAGATGCACCAGCCCAACTCTGTCTATGTCCCTCAGACTCTGGTGTCATCAGGGGTGGAATGACACAGCAGAAAAAGAGACCGGTTCACTGTGAGACCTGCTACTCACTCTCTTACAGTGTAACGGCCCCCCTTCCAGCTGCATGTCGCTGGTCCTGATGGGCACCAACCACATGAACCCCAGCTCGCTGCTCCTCAGGCTTAAATGGAGTAGAAGGTGGTGGAGCACAACTGGCTCCTCCTACATTCACTGCAAACCTACCCACAGTGTAGAGTCCTACAAACATTTGGGAAATTTGCGTGATGAAGGACAACTTGCAATGGTTGGCTTAATGTGCAGTGTGACTGTTCACACCAGTTCCCTCCCAGCTCTCTCTGTGCCCTGTCATGTGGACAACAGCAGCTGAGGACAAAGTACTGCAGGTAGGACAGCAGATCTTCCATTGTTTGGTATCTCCAAGCAAAGCATTTCTCAATCTGTAATTTCCACTGTATTTAACAGTATGTATGTAACAGCAATGAGCTTTCTCCTCTGCTGTTCAAATTTAACATCAGAACACAACCAATAGGTTTTGCCAGCAAAGGCACTGACAGCAGCTGAAGAAACAAATAAGAACTGTAAATACCTGCTTGCTGTGCAGTCTGGGGGATCTGTTGACTCCGCTGTGCATTGTACTGAACTGAGGCAATGGGTCTGTACTGCTGAGTTGTTGAGGTAGGGTACTGACCAGATGGGTAATAATACACTGGCATCTGCAAAGAAAGAGAACAGCAGCTAGTGACGGACTCTAAAGCTCAAAGATTCCCAAAACAGAACAAAACTGGAAGGGGAGAAAGGGTTCTAGTCAAGCATATTAGCAGTAACTGTAATCAAAAGGAAAAGTTTGCATTGTGTCCTTCCAAGAACTGTTACTTGCTTTGCTAGGAAAAGAGGTATCAGTGCCCAAATTTCTCCTCAGATACTTTAAGAAACAGAAGAAAAAGAATTTTAATTGGAAGAGATAAAAACATAGAGGATGCATAAAAAGCTACATGCATGTACCAAAGAAATTAGAGTAAAATATGAAATGCTGCAGAAAAATGAATGCTGCAATCAACACCTTCCATATCAACAATACATAAAGACAGCATGCTAAACCATTAAGTTAACCCTGGAGAAAACTGTCAATTCAAAGCAAAGAATGGCTCAATAGAAAAGTGAGATAGAGGGAAAGATGGAGCCTGTGTGCCCTTAAACACTTGTAACAAACAATTATTAAATTCATACTCTTGTTTAACAACTACATCCTTCTGTACGTGAAGGTCCCCCTGTCAAGCTGCTCCTGTACTTGGTGTGAATACAACTGCAGTTCAAAAAACAATCATAGATGTTTTCTTTTAGGACCTGACCATTGAGTCAGCAAGTTCTAGCATGCAGGCTTCTTTTTTTCTGTTCTTATTGTTATTATAGAGCAACATGTACAACATCACCTTATCACAAACAGGGAAGTTTGAGGGTGACTGGAGCTATAAAGATTTGTCCTGTATGTGCTACACTGCTGTTACTGAGGCATTTGAGCTAAACGTTTTTCAACTGACCCTTGGCAAGGTCAGAGCACTCAAAATTTTCATTTTCAGCTGCAGAGGATACTGTAGGTAACTCTCAGAGCTTGGCACCATATGGTATCAACCAACTGCAGAGGGACACAAGCTTGGGAGAATGTTGCTTCTCTAGTGACTTCTGCTATATATGTCAGCATTTCTTAATAAATCATACAATTATTTTTTGTCCCCTTTGTCCTACTCAGACATATGCTCTGGGTTTGTTTCTGTTGTGGGTTTGCTTTGGGTTTTTTTGTTGTTCTTTGTTTGTTAGTTTTTGTTTGTTTGTTTGCAGGGTTTTTTTCCGTACAAAAATAAGAACTATTCATTCCACTTTGAGTTGAACAAGCTGTTTCAGGAATATTTCCTCTATGCAAATCAATCACCCAAAAAGTATTATCAGCGTAAAGACAACAGAATCCTTTTGTAGGCTGCTAGAACAGTGTAAGAGACAAGTTTTCCTAGGGTTGATATCAGCTGAAAAAGAATAGGCATAGATACAAAAGACTAGGCAACAAGAGGGTATGGATGACTACCTGGGCAAACAGAAGACAACTGAATGGATAACTGTGGTGGGAAAAGTATCAGGATCAACAAAGCTGGACCTGTTGGTGAAGTGAAATCTCCACACTGATTGGCAGTCACTATCACCTGTCAATCAAGAGGCTGAATACCTATCCCTTCTTCAAGGTCTATGCATTTTCTCTTCAATCCATGGAAATATTTTTATTTCTCAGCAAGACTCTACAACAGGAGACTTGAAAGAAGCAAGAAGATTCATTCTAAGTAAAGTCAATGCAAATAGTTGATCCTGCCTTGGAGCAGGGGAACAAAGTAGACATCCTCTCAAATATTCTTTATTTTCTGTTACTATATTCTACAAATTAAAGAATATTAAACCCCTGTGGAAATGCTCTCACTTCTCATGGCAGCAGCTTAATCTCACTTAAAGGATTTGAATTTATTTGATTTACCCTCAGCTTCCTAAATTTCCTTGTGCATACAAATCCCTAGATATTTGAAAATACCTGAGCATATGAGAACAACATGAATTATCTCTTGTGGAAAGAATCTGTAGGCATTAACTTTAAAACATAGCCTAAAGAATATAGGTTTTAAAAGTCAGGTTTATAGTTGAACATGCTTGGCACAAAAACATATACATAGACTGAATCATTCAGAGTAATTTGGAGACAGATATTTATTTTTACTACATAGGTAACACCTCAGAGGTAGTAAAAGGTTTTCTCCCTTTCTCTCATTTTCTCAGTTCATTGAAATACATTTGTTATATACCCCATTTAGAAGCTCATCAGAGTAAAATGTCAATAGTAGGAGTATTAGGTTAAAAAAAACAAAGCCAAAACAAAAAAAAATTTCACTTAGAATGATTAAGAGATGAATTTTCCAGTCACATGATTTGCAAATAAGAGGTAAAGACATTTGTTTTTTTGTGTTTTTGTTTTTGTGGGGTTTTTGGTTAGTTGGTTTTGGTTTGGTTTTTTTTTTGGGGGGGGGGGGGGGGGTGGGGGGGGGGTGTTTGTTTTTTTAGGAAACAGGGATTTCAAGAAAG
>JANHGN010012745.1:145963-169832 GCA_024605025.1 Megaceryle maxima
CTCCCTCCCTCCCTCCCTCCCTCCCTCCCTCCAATTACGAGTAACAAAAAATAACAGCTTGTGTGCAACTGCAGAATGTCCTCCAATATAATTTTCTGAGTTCATCGAGGAAAGACCCACTCACTCCCAACCTTCTTCGTAACAAGTTTCCTTAGAGGAGACATGCCATGACTAAAGACTTTATCTTAGGGGAGCTATGGATTCTCCAGGAGGGTGCTTCCGCAAAGAGACAGCTAAAATTAATGATGACACAAAATTAATTTAGGTGAAAAATCCCTCAACATGTGTATTACTGCTCCAAGCTTCTCCAAGAATTCATGCCATCTCATTTTTGGACATCATTTTGCCTGTATACCTTCCATAAAGAATGAGTCAGAGGTGAAAAATAACTTTTAAAGGAGCATATCCTTTCCCATGGGCACAGTAATTGCAGCTTTCCCATTTCTTCATTTGCAGAGGCAGAGCAATGACAGGCACCACTGACAGAGTGCTGCCAAAACCAAATGAGGACCCTTCCTGAAGTACCTGGGCCCATAAGTGCTATAGAAGAAACATCAGAAAGAGAAGAAAATCGAAAATAGGAGAAAATAGAGAAAGCAAAGACAGATGTTTGATATTTGTGAGATGGAAGCAAACAGGCATTTCCTGCTAAAAGTCCCTTTCAGCAAACTCAGACTAACGGTTGGGTTTTTTTGCTTTTCCTTTTTTTTTTTTTTTCCAAGTGGCTGAACAAAGACAGATCATTATTTTCAGGTTATTAAATTGTGATTCTGTTCTCAAGCTGGGGAATAGCAGTGATGAAAGTAGCAGCAAAAGAGAAGTAAGGGGTCCTCTCAGCACTTCTTAGGCATTTCACTTCAAACTCAGTCTGCTTTGACACAGACTGGGAATCTTGGCGAGCAGCTGTAGAGCCACATTGAACTGAACTTTAATACAAAAGCTGATAATTTAAATGCAGCACCACTGGGTTTGTCGGTGTGGAGGGCATTTCTTTCTCCTCCCAGCTCCCAAAGGAAGTGATCACACTCACAGGACCTCCCTCCACCCAAGTTTTCACTGCTATTTTCCAACAGCCTACAGGGTACTGCAGCCAACCAACTAGAACCATATCACCGATGCACTTAGAGGATCTAATATGCCTGTAGAGAAAAGCCTCTTTTTCACTGCTATAAATTCAATAGCAACATGTGAAATATAAAAGCTCTTTTACATCGATTTCATTGCCTTGACTAACACATCACAAAATTTTGCATGCATTACCCATTACCATCTTTATTGCTCGTTCTTTATTTTTAATTTTTTTTTTAGCCTCAGACCACATGCTTTGGTATCCAGGAGCAGCCTTACTTTTGCATCTAAGCCCAAAAAATTAACAGCAAATTCCGACTGCCAATAGTCACCGTGATGTTTTGCCATAGGCAGGACAGGGAGTCAGGGTCTAGCTGCCTTGCACAGAAATCTGAGCTGTTAGGGCAGAGGAACTATTTCCCAAGGCTTTGCTCATCTTTTGATACAAGGGATCCCTTAATTGCTAAACAAGTAGTAGCCAAACCACCATGCCACATTCTAGGGCTGAAAAGAATGAATCAAAACTTGAATCCCATCAGCACACGTGGACACAGCTGCTGTCCCTGCCCACCCCCCCATCCCTCGCAGCAGACCAAGGCCACTGCACTTTTCACGGTAATAAGGACATGGGCAACAGGGACTTACCGCCCCACACCCTCTTCCACACAGGCATCTGACAAGGATGTTTTGGAATAGTGACAAGCTGGAGAAGAACGGTGCAACCAGTGCAGAAGATGCAGAGGAAGCTGAGGGTGCTGAATTTCTCACCTTTCTACGCCTCCCAAGGACAAACTAATCCCCGGTGAAATAACTGAACTTGCTGCAAAACCAGAAGGTATTTTTCTGCCCTCAGGTACTTTTTACTTTGCTGCAATGCGGGAGGAAAGAGCCCATATGGACCTTAACTGGGGTATGGACAAAAACACAGTGGCTATTAGATACGCCAATATGATCCTACAGCAGCCTATATATAAAAACGAACCTCCTCATCACTTACCCTCTGATGAAGTTCATCTGCCTCTCCAGCAGAGCAAATATTACTGAATAAAAAGCTTCTCAAAGTTAATGATACACCAGACCAAGCAAAAACCCTGCTGTGCACATGAGGGCAAAATCTACTACTCCCACCCCAGGTGATGAAGGCTCAGCCAAACAGGCAGAATCCCAGCATGGCAGGGGTTGGAAGGGACCTCTGGAGATCACCTCATTCAATCTCTTGCTCCAACAGGGTCACCCAGAGTAGAGTGTCCAGGATCACATTGTCCAGGTGGGTTTGGAATCTCTCCAGAGGAGACTCCTCTACCTCTCTGGGCAGCCTGGGCCAGGCTCTGACACCCTCACAGGAAAGATTTTCCTCATGCCCAGGCAGAGCCTCCTGGGTTCCAGTTTGTGCCCACTGCCCCTTGTCCTGTCACTGGGCACCACTGAGAAGAGTCTTGCCCCATCCTCTTGCACCCTACCCTTTGCTATTATCAGCATTGATCAGATCCCCTCTCAGTCTTCCCTAGGCTAAACAGGCCCAGGGCTCTCAGCCTTTCCTCAGCACAGAGATGCTCCAGTCCCCTCAGCATCTTCGTAGCCTCTGCTGGACTCTCTCCAGTAGTTCCCTGTCTTTCTTGAACTGGAGTGCCCAGCACTGGAAACAATACTCCAGATGTGTCCTTACCAGGGCAGAGTAGAGGGGGAGAAGAACCTCTCTCAACCTGCTGGCCACACTCTTCTTAATGCACCCCAGGATACCATCCACCTTCTTGGTCATGAGAGCACATTGCCGGCTCATGATGAACTTGGTGTCCCACCAGGACTCCTGGGTCCTTCTCTGTGGATCTGCTTCCCAGCAGGTCAAGCCCTTACCTGTACTGGTGCAGGGGGTTATTCCTCTCCAGGTGCAGGACTCTACACTTGCTCTTGTGGAACTTCCAACCACCCAACTCTCCAGCCTGTCCAGGTTAGAAGCTGCAGGCAAACCTGCATAAGCAGCCTCTGCAAACCAAGGGTGGGGCTCTAGCACAGACCCCAGGGTGGGCTGCAAACCTTGTGTCACCCAAGGGTGAAGAGAAAGGGGTGCGGGGTCCCCACCACAGCAGGATGCTACAGCCCTCTTCACTCCCCAAGTAGCAGGGCTGGGAAAGGAATCACTTCACCTGCTGGAGCTGCGACAGCTTGTAAAATGGAGGTGTGCCCATTTATCTGGTTCACTAGAAGTGTTGTGAGGTTTGATTAAATGATGCTTGGAAACACTGAGGGCACAGGTGGGTTGTGTGTGAGGAGAGGAGCCTGCACAGCCTCTAATTCCTCACTTAGGAGACCCAGTCTAGATGGGGAGAGGGATTCACCAGGGGATTGCGCTCTTTAGGTCCTTTTTACATCCCAAAATTTGTAAAAAACCACTATATTTGGCAAGTAGCAATATTTTTTTTCAATAAATATTTTCAATTAAAAAAAAAAATAAAATCACATTACATTGAACTTCATCTCCTTAAAAACTATTTTTCACAAGCCTCCTCTTCTTGCAGAAAAAATGGCTTTATAGTTTCTAAGCAGGGAAGCCATGGATGTTGCAGTGCTGTATGGAATACGAGCCTCTAGAAGACTTAAGATTCTTTTATTGTTAATCAGTGATCTAATTAACTAGATCTCCAGCCCACTTATAATGTTGTAACAGTATAAATTCTTCATTACTGTGACAATACAGAATCCCATTAGCAAACATAATTGGAGATTTTCAGTAAGAAGTGTCAAACACAACAACCAGGAGGGTTTATGCTACTTGTATGTGAAAAGAAATGGGGAAAGGGTTTTTTGCTTTATTTTTTAGCTATTTTCTTCCAAAGGATAAAAAGAAAATAGGAGAAATACCATTAATATAATTTTTAAAGTAGAGTCTGAATGAAGTTATCTATAATTGGATTAAGAAATTTAGCTTTTTAAAGTGTATGCTTTGAAAATGGGCCAGAAAGTCATCTGAGCATTTTACTTCTTGACAGTAATCACTTTCAATATTCTGTAAAGGTACCCTGGAGACAAGTGGAGATGTTTGGTAGTGAACAGTAAAACATAATCAGTCTTCAGGAAGACAGTTAAAATTACTGATCTGTGACATTTCACATGTTCAAGTCAATTAAATATGATTAATGACTACCTGGGCTGATGTGCATGTTGCTCTTTTGGTACATATACACGGAAAAAGGACTGAGGGTATTTACTCACCCTCGTCCTTCATACTCACATGCAGATGCATCTTGGAGTATGAACATATGTCCAGGAAATGGTTTGAGGACAGAGAAGGAACTGCTGAAATGACTGAGGCTTTGCAAGCTGCCTGCTAAAAATCTGCTAAGCTTTTTTTGAAGAATAAACAATCTAGATTCTGGATAATATTTTTTTTATATGATATTTTCTTCTTTATAATGAGCACCATGCTGAAGGTTTTGCCTACCTGAGCAGGTGGTGGTGGCTGTTGCACAAAGCCCTGGGGCGGTGGCGGCTGCAGCACTTGCTGGGATACTGGTGGACCTGAACCTGTGAAACCTCCTGGGGGAAGCTGCTGACTGGGGGAAGCCATAATGTAACCGGGCTGCTGGGCAGGCTGCTGCAAGAGAGGCGATGGGTAGACGGGGCCAGAAGGCGATTCGGGGTTGTCTCCTGATGATTGACGACTTAAGCTCATCTGGTTAAACTGTGTTGTCATGTCATCCCGCTGCAGGGCAAAAAGGCAGTGGAAAATGATGTTGACACAATGTCTGCAGCAGACATGCAAATTACCAAAACAAAATAGGTTCAAACAGGGCGTGATGGGGTTGGAGGGGGGAGGGGGGAAGGAATCACTCAGCTCAAATACATGCCAAACTTTGCATGGCTATCTGAAAAAATGGAGGCAATTAAGATGAAAATCATTATAAATGCTTTGACAAAGACTTCCAGACTGCAAGGTGACTGGAGTTACTTGGCACAGAAGCCAAGTGTTTTTGGCTTTTACCCTATCCCCCCCTTTTATCCCAAAATGACAAGGGAACTTTACAAAAGAAGACATTTTAAATATAAAGGGCATGAAAATAACGCTATGAATGCCTCTTCCCCCACATACAGAATTCCTCACCCAAACACATGCTGGCAGTTTTGCCTGTGTTTCTAAACCATCCCACAAGAAATTCAGTAGGATTCAGACCTTTTTGGCTTTTTTTTTTTTGCAAAGGTGAGGTTGTAAACATAGAGAAGCTAGCAATAGCTATGCTGTCAGTTGCTATTTCAAGGCTTTTTATTTAGTGTTGGAAACAATTCCTTTATTTGAATGGAGTGGGGGGGCAGAAATCTATGGTAGGATGAACATACCAAATAAAGTCAATGGACCTAAGTCTCATTACATATAGCAAAGATACAACGATTTGAGACAATATCTGTTCAGTCTTGCAAAAAGATCCATACTAATCAGGCTCTCAAATTGATTCTGTGAAGGTCAAAGAATTACAAATATGGTTCTATGCATCTTCATTTTTCCTTATATCATAAGACTTCTAAATACTCAACGTTAAAACATATTCTATACGGCAATAAATCCATCATAAAACTCTACTGGGGGCTAATCTGCAGGTTAGGGTCCCTTCCTTACACCTCTCATAGATAGAGAATAAAGCAATATAAAGCCTTATCACTTAGAACATCCATGCTATTTTTTAAAAGCAGCCTCTTGGATTTTTTGTTCGCATCCATGTGGCGTTAATTCTCAAAAATTATCCTGCACCATGTATTTAGTGGCAGGAAACTTCAAAATTAAATAAATACATAAATAAAATGTTTGCTTGTGGAAAGCACTGCCAGAGACTGCACAAAGACTTACCCTCCCACTTTGAGAGCAGATACCATGGGCCAACACGTTATACATGCCTGGCAGATCTTCAGGTGGCATAAGAAAGCAATGCTATTAACTTTACCATCATCATACATCTACATTGAGGAAGATAAGTTGTCTGTCTGAAGTAGTTTCTTTAAAAAGCCAGGACATTTGTTACCTGGATGGTGAATAACTGCAAAGAGATACTACGAGAAACTTCACTGAGCCTGGAATGTCTCTGGATTTGCACAATAGAGATCAAGAGCTTCAAAATCCTTCAAAATTATTTGTATAACAAAATGTACATTGAAGACATTAATTCAGGTGAAGTTTCACTGTTAAATTAGCCAGTAAAAATATCAGCCTTCCTGTGACTATCACTAGAACAACCCAAGATGCCTGTAAGACACTTTTCAGGAGAATTAGCACTGAGGTATGCAACTTCTGTTGAGCATGGAACATTTTTTCTTGTCCTTTACATGGTGCCACTCATCTACCAGGCATTAATAACATCATTTTAGCTGCAAGCATCTGTTCAGCTTTGTTTCCATCTCTTACTGTAACTACGTGACAACTCTACCTTGGGAAAAAAAAAAAATCCGCCATAAACAAGATTACTAGAGCAAGAGAGAAAAAAAACAACAGAAAAAAATCTTGTAGAGCCTCTTAAAACGTCAGCTTCATTTTACAAACAGTATAATCTTAGCCCTGCAAGCACCAAGCCAGATTCAGACTCCAGAGAAGCACTCTATTTATTTTTATTATACATGTCCATTGGTGCTTTGTCATGATGCATCATGTAAGGCACTTTCTGCAGCTCGTTCACTGCTACCCTGTATTCCAAGTGCTCTGGTATCATCAGGGAATAAATCCAAGCAGTGAATAAAATAAAATAATATAGAATAAAAATCAATGATTTATAAAGGTGTCTTCTCCAGTCTCTATGGACTTAAAGGGGGCATAAGCCAAATCTCAAAAGCCCAGTGAGCAGCCAAAGCTCCTTTGACATAAAGTGCAGGGATTCAAACTCCTACCATAGGCACCACAAAAATATTTTTCTGGAGGCTCTGCTACCTGGGCAGCGAGCCCTGCTCCTAACATCATCCTCCAGGTTCGACAATCAGAATCTGTGGGAATGATCTTACAAAAGGCTTGTTGGTACCAGAAGTGTTAAGGCAAAGGAGGAGTTAGATGGGGCTCTCCTGTGGGATACCCCTGGCAGCACTTCCCAGAGGGTCTTGGGCATAGTCATGCTCACACACCTAACTTAAAGGAAATAAAGAAAATAAATAAAATAATAAAAATCTTTAGTACCACAGAAAACTGCTGCGTTGGAGAGACTGGCAGGAGATGCTGGGGAGGATAAGAAACTGCTGGATATTGGACTGACTGAGAAGATGGCTGCATTGCCTGAACAGGCTGCAAAATAAACACAGTGAAAGACAATAAATACAACCTACTTAGCGAGAGTTAACAACAACCACCACCACCACCTCTGTTACTGAGAGCAAAGGTCTCTGACACAGCTCTGAAAACACAGGTGACTCATTGCCAGCCCAAGTACAAGAGGTCAGGCACTGCCATTTTAAGTCTTCGTTTTAGCCTTATACCAAACAATTCTTTATTACAGGTTTTTCTGCCCATTTTCATACACTGGGTATCTGTTAGATTAAATAAAGCCACAGCTACACCTTTTATTACTGATGTGAGGCAAAGCCAAATTATGATTCTACATTTAATTTGCAGAGATAAAATGGAAGAGCAGCACAGTGTAAGCGTATATTTGAATTTAGCTGATAATGACTGATTTAACTCAGAGTGTGTCATAGGCAAAGAAATAATGATTGTAAAAGCTGCTTTGGCAGAACACAATAGCTAAAAAAAAAAAAACATGACAAAGAACAGGCTGTGAATTATCAACAGACAGGCCCGTCAGCTTGGAGCAGATGTTTATCTAAGTGAAAGAACAATTTTCTACAGTACTATTACCTTGGAATAGCTTTACTATTCGTTTCGTTTTAATCTCTCATTTAGCTTGGGTCTTACACAGGTTTGGTACGACCTCCATCTTCTAAAACTAAGACCAAATCAAGAAATAAGAGCTACAAGTACTGAAGTCCAAACCCAGTGAAATCAAAGCAACTTAGCTGAATTTAAGCATTATATTTCTGGGTAGCCCAGGATGAAACTATGCCAAATGGTAAAGCCACACAAGAACCACAGCAGATCTTGGCTACTCTCTGCAAGTAAGCA
This sequence comes from Megaceryle maxima, assembly GCA_024605025.1. Lineage (NCBI taxonomy): Eukaryota > Metazoa > Chordata > Aves > Coraciiformes > Cerylidae > Megaceryle > Megaceryle maxima. Next base: position 154,116 of record JANHGN010012745.1, read on the forward strand.
GGATGTAGGATCCTTCCATGAGTAGTTACCTCTGCCTACCCTGCTCTGGGAGAGCCGGCACACAATCCACAAATTAAGTTTGAACCAGACCCAAGCCCTGCTGCCCATGCTTGGTCAAGTCTGGCCATGTGCCACGGACAGCCCAGGGGCCAGAAAAATTAAATATTGTGTCACTGTGCCCAAACTACACTGTTCTTCCCTTCTTCTGTTGTAGTCCCAGAGCTTCTGGTTCAGAGCTGGGTCATGGACAGAACATGGGGTGCAGGCACCCATGGTCTGGGGCAGGGGTGCTTGCAGAACGGGCTACCTATGGATTGAGCCCGATATAATTTGACATGGAAGAGTTTGTAGAACCCTGTGTTGTGCTGAATTCTTTGATTCAATCCTACTGCTGTCAAAAGGGACAGAAAAAGTCCCTCGCTCTTTGGAGAGAATTGTGAAGAAAGACTGAGTATTGGGGTTGTTCAGCCTGGAGAAGGGAGGGCTCCGGGGAGACCTTGTGGCCTTTTGGTACTTAAAAGGGGCCTGTCAGAAAGATGGGGACAGACTTTTTAGCAGGGCCTGTTGTGACAGGACAAGGGGTGATGGTTTTAAACTGAAGTTAGTAGACATAGACCAACTCACTTAACAGTCCTTTTCCAAATGAAACCATCCTTTAGATGGAACTGAAAAAAAACCACCTCCCTGTTTCATCCACATTTTAAATATAGACCAGGGGCCCATTTGTTTCAAAAGAAAGTAACATCCTGATATTTTTTCTAGCTGCATCTTCGACCCTTTAGTTCATCCTTCATAGCCCTGAGAACTTGTTCTCTTTTTTTCCAACAGCCACCACACCTACCTGTGTGACAAGGTGACTTGCCAGTTGCTGCTGTGGCTGTTGAACCTGCTGAGGCTGCTGGGATGAAGGCTGCTGCTGAGACTGTCCCACCATCTGGCTCCTCATCGTTTGCTGGCCACTGGGAGGATTATATATTGCCGGTGTCCCATCAGGATTTACAAATGGTTGACCTGAAATAAAACATGCTGCCACTGCTAAAGACTTTCAAGATTGTACTGTTTTCTGTGTGAAAGCACATAGCCTTGCTTTAACTGATCGCTCTTTAGCTGAGCTGATACAACAGTCAAGTGCTTGTCACACTCAATGCCTCGTTACAGTATTTGCCATCTATTGGTTGTTTGTGTTGTGGGGTTTTTTGTTTGTTTTTTTTGTTTGGTTGGGGTTTTATTGTTTGGTTTTGTTTGTTTTTAAATTAGTTTTGTTGTTGTTGTTTGATTTTCAGATATGCATTTTGTCAGTGAGACTTTCCAAGGAATGGGTGGAAGGTTACCAGAGCTATGAGATGATTCCAATGCTATGTTTACTTGAAGTCAGTCAATGATGAATTAATTAATACTAAAATTGAACTGTGGAGCAAACTAGAGAATATTCATGTACATTTTATTGTCACGCAACAGCAAACATATACAACTACTCTGTAGTTTGTATGGAAAGGAAAAAACCAAACCCATCCTTGTTACTAATTTATTTATACATTAATTTAAACAGAGAGCTGTACTTTAGAGAGCTGTGCCCTATGGAATCAGAGGGGGCAGCTATGAAGGAAGAAAACACTTCAGATGTTTTTAAAAAGTCTCTTATATACAGGACAAATTCTGTTCAAAGTTCTACTAAGCTGCTGAACTCTTGATGCTTCAGATATTTTAAGGAAGTTACCTGGTAAAAGCAATGCTTGTTTAAAAACAAACAAACAAGTTTACCTAAGTCACTGTCTTACAAAAGAGAAATGGTATTCCTCTGTAGGGCAATTGTTTTCCACAACCTCAGTTCTCTTTTTAATTCCATCACAAGTTCATAAATCAAAGGAATTACAGATATTTCCAAGAAAGAAAAAGGAATTTTAGCAATAAAGTGATAACATTTAAAGTAGTATGACTATCTGAGATAAAAAAGGATACCTGGAGGAATTCAATGACCGAGAGCAACAGTGAAATAATGAAGTTCTGATTTGTATACCACAAACCTCTCTACCTGTTCTACCTACTACTCAGCCTTTCAGTTCCTCCTTTTTATTAAACATGGTCAGAAATGTATGAGGAGCACTGACTGAAGAAACCTGGCCTTCCTCTAAGGCATCAAGACTTTCTGGATGGAGTCCCATGTTATACTGGGCATGTCTCATGCTCCCAGTGAAAAAGGTCATGATCAGAGTTTGTGGAAGAGAAGGATGGGACAGTTTTGCCAACCCAATTTCCTGCTTCTGTCTGCGAACACACTGGGCGACAAAGGTGTGGACTTCCCAGGTTTGCGAGTCTCAGGCTCCAGAAGTACTTGAGGAGATTGGGGAAGTCAGACTGCCTGGGTGGGATAACGGGCTCCCAAAGCCTGCGCTGGTCGCTCAAGGGAAGCTGTAAAGAGCATTTTCTGTGGCTCAGCACAGGATGACAGCACTGGAAGAGAAAAGGTCCAGCAATGCTTTTAAAAAATGAGGAAAAAAGACCTTTCATGAAGAAATCTTGAAATAAGAAATGAAAAGGAGAGATCAGATGGTAACAGGGAAGATATTTGTAAGTTATGAACTGTGGCCCTGATAGAAGGGCAAAGATTATGAAGTCATAAGAATGAAGCATAAATGCTCTTAAATTGTCATAAGGGTTAAGTCAGAGAACATGTCAAGAGGAACCCTTTGAAAGTTAAAACAGCCTGGTGAAGTGGGTGAAAGGGAGAGTGAAACAGCACAGCTGCATAAATGGTCCTTTCCCAAAGTAAGCAAGAAGCTTCTCTGCCTGGGAAAGGGAGAAGGGTAAAGCAAAGGAGAGGGGAAACAAGGGAAACTGCAGATATGGAGAAGAATGTGTGGATTGTCAACACCTGAGAAGGAGCTGAGAGGAACAGTCAGAGCAGGGAGATAGTGACAGCAGCTGTGGATGCCATTAGTCACTGTGCAAGGCTCTAGGTAGGGTGAAAGAAAGCAAAGGTCTTTAAAGGACACAGTGTGATCAAAAGAGAGAAAAAGATTGAAAGTAGCCACTCTGCAAGAGAAGAAGAAAGAGCAAAAAAATGGTGTTGCAAAGGGAAAGAAAATCTATTCATTACAGGAAACAAAGCTCCTTTTCTCCTTTTCTTTAAACCGTCTTCTCTTCATCTATGTTTCTGACAGCACCCATCACTTTGATAGTCGATCACAGCATCCAGCAATCTCTAGAACTTCTTCTGTAATGCCACCCTAATAAGATGCGAAGATCCCAAGCCTGAAAAGTGGCAAATTTGCAGCATGTATTTTGCTGCATGTTAAATGCTGCAGTGTAGCCTGACTTCCAGCATGGGCAGCAGTGTGAAGCTATAGATCTGAGGTGAGGATTTCAATCTTTAAGAGAATCTGCTCCCTCAGTTTTATATTAATTTACAAGGGAGCTACAGAAACAAAACACAGGGTTTGAAAGAAATAGAAAATTATATAAACACAAAACCACTTGCTCCCTGAATGTTAAATGTACTAACACACACGGAGCTCTCGATGATGCCTCTGTAGACAATGAGGCACACGCTAGGAAGAAAGATGAGGAGCTCTGGTCTACTGATGGTATTGAAAGGCATTATACCTGTAGCAGAAGACTCCCTAGGTACCAGGGGAAAATATGGGCTTGCTGCTGCAAATTGCTGAATTGACAAAACAGATGTAGGAGATGTTCTCTTAAACAGCTCTTAAGGCTCACAGGTGTGGTGAGCTCCAGCCTCCATCCTTTCCACAGCCAGGAACAAGCACAACCTCTCAGTCACTGGTGGGCTCAAAGCAGCAGCAATTCCTTTCATCTGCTTCTCCCAGTCCTATCACCTGTTTTATGGATGACCTCTGCCGAGGCAAGCTGAGTTGTGTATGGAAGTGGACCACAGAGAGCACAAAATGCTGCCTTCTGTACCGAACAAGAAATTCCAGGGTTATTGACAGAACTGTCCACTACCAGAACAACAGAAATGAGCAAATCAATAATGATGGGGTTTGTCTTATGTCCACCTTACATTCTGTCCTCTCCCCTCACTGAGGTTTTAAGTAATGTCCGAAATCCCTATCATGGTGAGAATATAAAGCTTTCACGTCAATAATGCAATAGCTTGAAAAAAGTACATAAATAGTGAAGGCATTAGGAAAGTACAAGTTTGTGCAAGCTACTAAGTCACCTCTCTGGAAGAGTCTAAAGAAACAAGAACTCCTCCCTGATTTTATATATGCTGATAAATATTGATCAGCCCCAGATACTACTATCACTAAATACGCTTTAATAGTTTGCCAAGGCTATGTTTTCCTCAAATGCTGCAACTTTCAGTTTTTCTTGACTGAATTCTGACCAAAAACCAGAAGTATTTAATAGCAGTGGACTCATAAATAAGCTTTATGCATTTGCACCAAAATATTGGAACATGAGGATGTAATATACATTAAATACTGGTTATAAACAAAAATCCCCAAATAAAAAGCTCCTGAATGCTCCATTAAGAACTTGGGAAAAAAAAAAAAATTCAGAGCTCACCTCTCAGCTCCCAGTATAATGGAAAATACATTTCACTGTAGGTTTTGTTGTTTTAAACCCAGCATAACTCAGCTAAGGTTGACAGCACAGCTAGTCACGGTCACTGAAACACTCTAAATCACTGAGGAAGCATCACAAGTCTCAACCTCCCTGAACCTTTTTAGCACTGTCAGTCCAGTTCAGTGGGGAGTAACAGCATAACATGACCAAGACTTCATCTGGACGAAGGAGGTGACAAATTGCCTTAAACTTTCAGCAAGCACTCAAGTTCAAGCCAAGTGGTTTCTGAAGCATCCACAGCTCTTGGCCAAACTATGAGTGCCTCATTTGTGTTCTGCGGCACTGCTAACTGCCAGGAACCAAAGAGATTTCAACTTTCTCTTATCACAAAACTTCCCATTTAAATACAATTGCTAATCATCCAGCTCACATAACAAAAACATCACTCTGAAGTGCTAATTCAAATGCAGCCTTTAAGCCTTTTGAAATTCTGCCGTGAAGCACAATCTCTAAGACTCTGACATTGAATTTTGGTTGTGCCTTATCTCAGCACACTTGAGATGGAAGAGTATCTGTCCTGAAAGGGTTGTTAAGCCCCAGAACAGGCTACCCTGGGAGATGAAGAAGTCCCCATCCCTGGAGATATTTAAAAGACACGTAGATGAGGTGCTGAGGGACATGGTTTAGCCATGGGATTGGCAGCATTAGGTTAATAGTTGGACTAGATGATCTTAAAGGTCTTTTCCTACTGAAATGATTCTCTGATTCTTACTGACACTAATGGGATCTCAGAGGATTCAAGTAATGCCAGGTCTTTACAAGATAAATATCCTGTCTGGGACCCCACCAGCAGTGCCACAACAGCCTCAGAAAGCCAATCCAGCTTTGCCTGTGGAATTGAAAAAAACAACCTGACAAATGTCATTTCTATGTATATTTGCAACTTGTTTCCTCATAAAGAGCCTCAAGAAAAATCTCCCTAGGAACAAGAAATTTGCCAATTCCCCAGATGACACTGGAAACACTGAAAGGCAGCATCAGGCAACAGAGCATCGTACATAAGGAAAAACTTCTTTCATGTGAGGATGCAAGAGCTTGGAACAGGTTGCTCAGAGAGGTTGTGGAGTCTCCTTCTCTAGAGAGATTCCAAACCTGCCCAGACGTGATCCTGGACAACCTGCTCTGACTGACCCTGCTGGAGCATGGGGGTTGGATGAGATGATCTCGAGAGATCCCTTCCAACCCCACTCAGTCTGTGGTTCTGTACTGACCTGTGTGCGGGTTGAGGAGGATGCTGCCAGGCGGTATCCCTGCAGCTTCAAGTGGAAGAATGATATAGCTGGTGTTGCTGGGGGCCACCTGGCCACTCATCCCATTCTCAGGGTAAGACACGCTGCCTGAAGAGCTGGCTGTCACCCCGGGGACAAGAGATGCACTTTGGAGAGGCTGATGTATTCGCGACAGTGATCCTGAGGAGCCAGCACTGCTGGAAGACTCTGAGCCTAATGGAGAGACAACCACATCAAGGCGGGGGTTACAAGGGACCCTGGACCCATCAGACACAGAAGACTGCAGCTCTGACATTCAATTGTTTTCCTCCATTTCCCCCCTTTCAGCTGTTTTTATGTCAGAATCACAGATTGATCTTTACCAGAATGTTAAAAGCCAAAGGACTGTAATGAATTGAGAGATACTCATTGAATGGTGAGTAGTGGAAAAGCCTCTGGAGATACCACCCTACCTTGGCCAAGAGGATAGCTTTGAAATGTCTGCCTTAAGAGCCCAGATCTGCTCTCTTATCTTCCTAGATCAAGTGGGGATTTTGAAAGAACACACAAAACCATTTCTGCAATTTTCTAACTTTAAAAAGAAAAGTAAAAAATAAGTTGCCAGAAATTACTACTTAATCCATTTGCCCCCATATATCCTGTATAAGAATGATCTGCCTTTTTCTTTTTTTTTTTTCCCCCCCCCATCACTACAACTTGTTTCCTATCGTTTTAAGTCTAGGCATATTAAGCCAAGAAAATTCCCAAACTAATATTTGGAAATTAACACCAATTAATCTTGTCTTTGTAGCTCTGATTAGCTGTTTTCACGGTGTCTAAATCTGGGGTAAGAAATCACCACATAATGAATTCAGAACTGCAGCAAATGGGAAAAAATATAATAAAATGAATTATCTGACTATATTCAGATTCACATTAAGAGATGTCTGGTTGAAAGGAACTTTGACTAAATGAGATTTTTGCCCCCATTACACAATCCAACTTTTTTTTTTCCCCCAGTATGTAACAGTGGCTACTTCTTCTAGATTCTTCTATAATTTTCTTGCTGCTTCACAGTTGACATAATAACCTTTATATTCTCATCACTTTCCATTAATATATATATTCTGAGAGATACAGCAGTTCATCACCACAAATGCTTAATAGCCTAGAGGCTTTGTGGTGGGGGAGAAGGGAGGTATCATTAATTTTCCAGTGTTTGGAGAGCTAGTGAGTGATGCAACATGTCTTGCTCTATTTTCTTCGGGTCAGCATTCAGTATCTGAAGACTCTGAACACCTCTGCTCGTCCCACCTTCCAAGTCTGAGGTAAATTTTTCTTTCTTAGCAACTGGACACTCAAGCACTATCTGCTCCAGATGGTCAATTTTTTCAGCAACAGTAGAGCACTGATCACCTCTGGAAATATTTTTGCCTTGGATATAGTTTCTTGGCTTAGGAATATTTATTTGCTACTTAGGTCACTTGCATTTCTGTATATTGCAATGTATTTAGGGGTTTTTTAATGATAATGGTATGTGCTGATGTGAACACGATTATTTATCTGCAAGCTACACTTTTAAAAATAAGATTGATGCCAGCACAGTCAGCTGGCAGGAAGAGTAGACCTGGAAGCAGTTGGCTCATGATTTATTATCCATACATCAACATTCCTACAGTTTCTCTTGGACTCACAAGATCCATCAGGCTAATGCCCAATTGAAGGAATTCATAAAGAAGCAGAAACCCAGTTCCAAAACTCAGAGACAAAATTATAATTGACAGGACACTTGATAAAAATAAAAAATAACAATAAACAAAGGTTAACATATTGAAATGCTTGCAGTATAACAGCCTTTCCCCAACAGCAGCAGCAATGAACACCTCACAAGAGGTATTAGACTGTGGCTCAGATTACTTGGAGTCCTGCCAAGGAGGTTAATGATCCATACAGATCTGTATCAACACAGCTGACACCCCAGTGTAGCCAGCTTTTTGTAAGTGGGGGTAGAAGTACACACACCCAACAGATGTGCATTCCACTGAAGGGAAAATGCATGAAGAGAAGCTAAAGATGCACATGTTGCAGATATTAAGCCTTCCAACAATTATTTAAACAGATATGTAGATATGCAGAGGATGTTTCTTTGAAACACCTTGCCTTTCCTCTTAATAATTTAGATTAAAACCTGTTCCAATGCATCTGTGAAAGTAGCACCTCTTCAAGCGTGTGTTAAAGACTGAACAGGGACATCTCTGATGCCTACAGGGACATCTATTTCACTTCTCACCCTACATGCTTAGTCAGCCCTGGAAAGTCAACTATATTACTGGGAATCTTAACTAACTGATGTTTTGAATGATTGTAGGAATGCAATCTGATTGAAGTTTGGTAATTAAATCCCTGCTCAATACTGAATTACAGCTTAATACATCTCTCTATATCTACTAAGCTTCAGAATAACAGAGAAGACTTTTTTTTCTGATATACAACCTGCACTTTTTGGTCATTATAAACAATCAACACATGTATGAAAAGAACCATCAGAACCAGTAAAAGAACCATGCAATGGATTTCAAACAGCCCCTTTTGCAAAGTCCGCAAGAACAAAGTCACAGAACAACTTCACTAAGCTCTTAATTCTCCTGCTGATGAATGCAATTAAAATCTAAGACTAATTGACTCTACTGGACTCTGCTGTGGAGAACAGCATGTTCTAGGATCTGTCTTTGCCTAAGGGGAGGCCAACATCTTTATGTGCTTCAGCTTCTGTTTGTCTGCTGTGTACCATTAAGTACACATTGATCAGAAATTAAGGGCAGAACATTTCTTTTTGGTGACAATATCAAAAATGATCCAGAAAAGCTCTGATGCCAATATTGCACTGTAAATATATCTCAAAGGCCACTGTGAGCCATCTGTGAAAATCCTCAAAGTTTTACTATTCCTGTGCTCAAGAGGGGTGTTTCACAATGCTTCTGGATAAACTTCATATGTGGAGAGTAATTTTCACGCTTAAAATGGTCATAAATATTTTCCATCATTTACACAAGGAAGAACATTTTGACCAACTACGGACTTCAGACTGATTCCACACATACTAAATGCAAGACAAAAATGACAAAAACAGTGCCCACCAGGATTCTGCAACCCTCCCAGGGCAGCGTTTGTAGGTACACCTTTGCAATCCCATTTCAATCACTGTTTATTTTCTGTTATCTTTATTATAAAGTCCCTTCAAATAAAAACACGATGAATCTTTCAATGTGTACATAGCTATGGAACACCCAGCACTGCTTATGACCAGAGTACTGAGTAATGAAGACTTAATGTAAAACACATCCAATGAACTGTCCTATCTTCCTGTTATTTTGTAAGAGTCCTCCTCCTTTTCTGCTTTGCTGACATTTAATAACATTTTAGAGAGAAGGATAGAACCCGAGATTCAGATATTATTTCCTATGACTTTCCTCAGGCTGATCAACAGGTTGACTTTATGTCCTGTCTTTGAAGGTGTAAGTTTGTTTTGACATCCAGCCTTCCTCTTTTTCCCCACCACCTCCTTTTATTTTGCTTCCTTTTTTACTCTTCCTGTGCCTCAGCTAGCTTTCAAATTTAAACACTTGGCTTAAAAACAGTCAAAGCACTTAAAACATGTAATTGCTCTGGAAGAACATGGAATTTTAATATCACTGATGCTTTAAAAATGTATTATAAGAGGTTTCATCTGAAAGCAATTTGGGGTTTGGTGCATGTAGAGTGCAGGTGCATTTTCAAGTATCAGCATGCTTCAGAGATCTCTCCTTTAATACATTTTCTAAGTGCACTTGATTTTAAGTGGCCATTTTAGTGTTAAAAGTATTACTCTGTTGCAATTAGGTGTCTCAACCCTCCAAACTGGATTTCCCTGGCACCATTTAAAATGCTCTGCACCTCTGCAATACAATGCTGCGGAGAAAGAGAGTCACCTGCACCCTACTGAAGGTGAATGATGTGAAAGAAATATCCCAGGAACCTGTGCCTCCTCTCTAATCCAAATGGAATTCTGATGTGGTGGAAAGATTCACAGGCAGCAAAGAAATCTGGAAGGAAAAATACAGTCTACATATTTCAGACCCCACTGTATAGCCTCTTCAGCCTTTATAGCTGAACAAGGGAGTGTCAGGGGAGAACTTCTTGCTCTTAACAACTCCTGACAGGAGGTTGCAGAGAGATGAGGGTCAGCCTCTTCTCCCAACGAACAAGCGACAGAACAAGAGGAAATGGCCTCAAGTTGCACCAGGGGAGGTTTAGGTTGGGTATTAGGAAAAATTTCTTCCCCAAAAGCATTGTAAAGGCCTGGAACAGACTGCCCAGGGCAGTGGTAGAGTCCCCCTCCTTTGAGGAATTGAAAAGCCCCATAGATGCGGTGCTGAGGGACACGGTTTAGTGCTTGGTTAACAGTTGGACTTGATGATCTTAAAGATCTTTTCCAACCTAAACAATTCTATGATTCTATAAAATTTTAATCCATGTTCAAGATCCAGAGGTCCAGAATGTAGTTACCAGGTTAAAGGTTTTCTAGATTTATTCCGTAAACTCCATTCCCCAGCATCCTGAGTAAAAGCAAAGGCTACCATACAGCTTTGGGGATAAGACTGAAATCTGACCAACCCAGGTTTGATAAACTGGGTTTAAATTAAGTGCCATCTATAAAACACTCTCAAGCTGAAAGAGCACTAAGTGCTAAGTATTGATTACCACTTGTCTTGTACTATATTTATCAAATGAACCCAACTGATGGAACCATCCGATGAGCTCATTATTTATTATGCACTTTTACTCAAAAATATAATGGAGTAGTTTAATGGCATGGTTTGACATTACTCAGATCTAGACCCTGTGACTCACTCCTATGTTAATGTACCCATGGAAGTTAATGCAAATAAATGCAGAATTCCCACCAGGTTCGTAGTCTCCTTAAAAGTTGCTTTCATTTAATGGAAACTAAAGAAGAAGATGGAGGAATTGTGGGGCCGCTGTGAATCTAACACTTCTTCCTGTTTCCCCCACAGCACCCTGCCTCATCTGCTAGCAGCAGGAAGAGGCTGTACTCCAAGATACAGATACAGATGGTCTGCCTCTTAGCAACAACAATAAAATGTTCTTGGATTTCTCATCAGATATATGACATTTAATTCTTCAGGATTCAAAAAGATTAAGGTCAATAAAAGGTAAAATCTGTATTGTTGTCTGAAAGAGTACCACCTTTTCAGGCTGTAAAGACAGTGTTCAGATAAGATGTGCACAAACTCCACTCCAGGAAATGCCTACCTCACCTCACGTATGATTTGCAAACCTCAGGCACCCAGTTTCCTTAATGATTTCCAAAAAACTCAATAGCAGGTACCCAGATACGAGCATACATAGATAGATGTACACACCTGCTATGCAAAAGAAATAACAATTGTTTGTGTAATTCACCATCTAGTCCAGCCATGAAGGCTGGACTAGATGATCTCTGAAGGTCCCTTCCAACCCAAACCATTTTGTGATACACTACACTCAGGCAGGTAGCAGCACAGCCATTTATCACCACACAACAAGAAGTACTGTGAACCCAATACAGTACTAGCTACCTGTTTTAGACAGTTTGCCGGTACTTCTGTTACTTGATGAGCTATCTCCTCTTGTCAGGACAGTTATCCCACCAAAACTGGCTGTCTTTGTTATGGCTGGCTTCAAATTTCGATTTGAGCTGTCCGAGTCTGTGCTGCTCCATGGCCTCTGGTGGTCTGTCCACTTCAGTTCGTTCTCCGTACTGCTCTGTCGGCTGCCAGATGCCTTCCCCATGCTGTCTCTGTTACCCCTACGAACATCAGGAAACAAAGACTTGTACACAAACAAAACCACATCAGGATGGACTCTCTCTGTGGGTACCCTGCAGCGACCCTAATAAAGAAAAAGGAAATACTCTGCCTTTTCAAAAGCATGCCCAAAATAGAGGATTTGACCCCAAAACTCATCTGCCTTCAGCAAGTAAAAACTCCTATACCCTTCCACATGCACAGCACTTACCACCGCTCCCCTTTTGCACATATCCCAAGAGGACTTCACCAGACGGGGCTGACGTTGCATTTCTGTTGCCTGTTGACCGGTCTCTTCCCTCAGCAAACCCTTCGCTACTTCTCCCTTTGCTGTCCATCACCTGTAATGTTTTTCTCACTAACTTCACCTGCCCTCTACCTTTGTCTTCATAGCCATCCTCATGATTTCTATTGCATCTTGTCCCCACTCATCATCTGCTTTGTAAAGTTATCCAAAGCCTTGCCCTAAACATGTGTCCTGCCAGGTTTACCCCAAACTCTTCTGTTCTAATGCTCCACTTACAAGACCCACAAACTGGGGTGGTGTTGGTGGTTTGTTTTTTTTTTTTCTTCTCCTTGGCCTACAGTGATTACAAAAATCTCTGTGTAGAAAGTGCCTGCCCTGAACAGCAGCAGAGCACCCAGTGTACTGCAAGTAGCAACACAGCAAACTGTGAGCAGAATCTGGAGGAGAATTTGGCTTATTTATGGTGCATCGCTCACAATGTGCTGCTAAAATGACAAAACCAGCATGCCCACCACAGCTTAGTGCACCACAACAGTTATCCCAAGCGATGCTAATCACACTGGCTTTTGGAAGGCTTTTAGAAGCCATTTTCCACCCCCCTGTCTTATTTTACAGTATAGTACCTTGCAGGCTCAAAGCTCTTTCTACAAAACTAAAGGATCTATTTTTTTAATTATATTTTTGGTCACCCTTCTCCCTCGTAACCATGGCTCCTGTTTTTTTATTTGGAGAACCTGCCGAGCTGCGTCACTCGGGACATGAAGGAGCAGTGTGTCAAAGCTGGGCTCAGCCTGGTGCGTTCCTTGCCTGTGATCAGAGCCTCTCACAGTTGTGATCAGCAGTATTAACCTGTTGACCTTTGCTAGACCCAGACAGTGGGAAAGCATGAAGAGAAAACAGCACAGAAGCAACAACATAAAAAAAGGAAAAAGATTTTTTTTATAAAGAAGTTGTCCTTAATATTTAATTGGAAAGAAAAAAAAAAAAAGATAGTATATTATTTACAGACTCTTGTACTTGTGCTTAGAAATTAACAATTCTCTCATACTTATATTCTAATGGAAAAGGAGAGAAACAGAACACTTTTGTATCCCAGTTATCTGTGGGTTTGCATTCCACAAAACTCCTTTTTGCTCCCCAAACCTGAACAGATTATTAGTTATTAAGAGTGTCAGTGTGCAAGATGCTTCCTCACTCCTGTGTGCCCAATCCAAGACTCCTAGATCACCAAGGCTAGCCCAAAAGCACAAAGAAAAGTTTTCCTGCCTGCTGCCCATGGCCATGGGACACAGTTCCAGATGATCCAGCACTGCTCCTTATCTGGTGCAGTCTCACCATCTCCAGTGGGTCTTCTACTGATCTGGTGTGTCAACTGATAAAAGTTCTCCATGAAAATACGGACTGACTCCTACTGACTGCCTGTGGTTTGGAACATGATTTAGGATGTAGAATACATCTGAATGTTCTCTGGGCAGAAGGAATTGGGAGTTTGAAAGACAAAGTTCACAGAGAAAAGTTTCAAAACATTGCTGCTTTAGATAAAGGAACTTCAATCAGTTTCACCTCATCACACTTTTACTTCAGTTTTTATATATCAGCAAAAGGAAAAAAGCTCAGTCTGGGCACTAGTCTGTGAAATGCGCCTGTCTCGTATACTAGAGAAAAATGAACTTCCGCCAGTCACAGTCACCCCCAAATTGTGGTAGTTCGAGTGGCTGGGCAGTTGAAAATCTCATGTGGTTCCTGAGCCAGTCAGCCATAAAACCAAAGAAAAGGGCCCTGTTGTTACCTCCTCATTCAGATGAGGTAAGAACTCTGTTCTCCATGCTCCTTTCCAACCAGAAAAATGACATGCCCACACCCGTCAAGGTTTCCTTTGGTGATGACACAGATAGAACCATGAGTGAGAGTTACTAGGAAATGAATATTAAATAAAGTCATACAAACCTAAACAGCTGTCTTTTCTTATGGGTATCATTGCATATACTACTGTCTTCCAACAGCCTACTGAAAAATGAAAAGAAAAGATTATGGTAACAGATGCGGCAATTCAAATTTATCTCATCTGTAAAGCTCTATTTAATTTCTAGCAACATCCTCCAGCTTGTGCTAGATTCATAGTTTAAAAATCACAAGGCTAAAATTGCCCCCCCTCCCAACTGTGCACAGTCAACTGAAGATAAGAAATGTCAGCCAGGGAGGCTGGAGGCCATTTAACATTTTTCCTGTTACTGAGCAAGGTAATTCTCCGAAGCCAAGGAATCATATGTCTACACCCAAAAGAAAACTCATCAAAACATTACTTAATAAGAACACAAAAAAATGCAAGCCAGCAAAATACAGCATCTATCATTTTAACCACTTGTCAAGTCACTTGGAAATCGCTGCAGCTGAGAGAGAAATGCTCAGGTTATCCAATGAAAAGGAAAGGCAACGCACTTAAACGCAGACCTAACCTTCAGCACTGCAAATCAACAAGGTTGCTCACGTGCAAGGAGCCAAGTATGAGTTTAAGCGCTTTGCCTAAGGCATGCGGCAAGAAACAGCAGTGTTCTGAGGAACGCAACTGAAGCCTCCCTCCTGACAACAGTGCAGTCAGTTTGAGAAACCCAGTTTCCAACCCAGCCTTTTACTGGTCTCCACAAGGAGGCCTAGACATGAAGTTTGTGGTTTATCCCATATAGGTCTCCACCCTCAGCAGTGCAGTTCCATACTGATGGGAATGTCAACAACTATGTCACGTCTATTGTCCCAGTCTCTACACGAAGGGAAAAGTAGGTTTATGGGAGCATCTGCTGTTTGCTTTTCAGGTTCCTCTGTTGGGATCTTGATTTATTTTGATAAAACATATCTCTATAGTCATGATACAGAAGCAGCAGCTGAGGACTTATCCTTGGGTCTCGGAATATGAGGTGACTAGATGACAGCAGTCATTATATCCTGATGGCCTTCCCTCATTCCGCTTACAGTACTGTCCACTGGAAAAGTTGGTTTGTACCATTACTGGGGAGTAATTTTCTATGGGAACAGCCTTACCCATAAACACATCTGACAGAGGTAAGGATGGACAGAGAGAAATACTGTGAAAGATAATACCCCCTTCTTCAAGGGAATGACAAATGGTTTTAAAACCTCCACAGGACAGGCTTGGGCTAGCACTGCTCAAAGACTCACCAGTGAAATTCCCAGCTTGTTGGTTAAAAACTTCATCTGCCATAAAGGTGCATGATTTCTACAATTTTCACCACAGTTAAGCTCATTTATGGCTGCTACAGAGCCAACACTTCATATTTTGTAGATCTCAAACACAGTTGTTTCTTCTATTTGCTTTAAGTAGATTTATCATAATAAAAAGACCATCCATAAGAACTGCCGCGCAGTAATGCACAGTAACAGTTGGCTCAGATCTCACCATTTCATTACAACAACACAGCAAAGCAAGTCTGGGAGACTTGTGACCCCTCCCAAGCAACAAGTGGATTCAGTGCTGCCACTCAGCCCCACAGAAGAGCGGGTTAAGCAACAGGAACACAAGTGCAGTGGTTCATAAATTGCATAATCCAGCCACTAAGAGAGTGCTTCTTAAAGATCAAAATTTAAATTCAAAGGCACTCCAGTGACAGACTGGTCATTTGAAAGGAAACCTTCAGTAGTTCCCTCCCACAATCTGCTTTTTGAACTGAAATGCAAAGTGTCTGAAAAGCAGCGGTGACATCATCTCTGCTCAGATACAACACTTCAAGGCAAGCTCCTCCCATACCCCCGCCCCCCCCCCTCCAAAACAACACAAACCACCGCCTACATGATAAAAAAATTAACTACCTAG
>JANHGN010012747.1:0-10610 GCA_024605025.1 Megaceryle maxima
TTTTAATTATTTTTTATTAAAAAAAAAAAAAGTTTCTCCTTTTCTTAGGGTTTGGCCTTGAGTTTCAAGGCCTCAGCCAAGGTGAGGATGTACAGTGCTATGAAGTCAGGGGAAGTACTATTTCTTGCAGGTTTGGATCTAAAGCTGAGTATTTGAGATTTTATTTATTTATTGAGTTTTATTTATTTATTTTTACCCTTTTACCTGTATTTCTAAGCACTACAAGTCTGAGACAGAACAGCTGATTTCAGATTGTTACATTATGCTGAACAACAAAGAATTGACTTTGGTTTGCCCAGGAGCAGGACCAGAGAAAGGAAAAAGAAAGTATTGAAGCACGTAAACAGATGCATTTTCCTATTCCCTTGAATTTTGCTATAAAATATGTACATTGTATTGTGTTATGTTGTGTATTTGGTTTAAGGTCCTCTAGGCACCAAGACCACTTAGAAAACCCATGCAAATTCCAAAAATCGGGATTCTAATGCTGTATAGCACCTTCTCTAAAGACACAATTTGTGTTGTGCTCCACTTTCTGGAGGCTCTTGTTATGAGCTGTGCTAAAGATTTCCAAGTGCTCCAAGCTAAGGACAAAACTCAAGTTTTCAGGGATGGTTCTAAAGAGATTATTATTTTTATTTTGTTATAGACTTTTAATAGTAAGACATTTATTAGTAAGCAATTATTTAATTGTTCCTTATAAGCAGCAGACAATATTATTAGACAATAAGCAGCATTAAGTAGTGACCCCCCAGCAGTCCCATCATTCCCACTTCCCAAAAAGGAAGAGCATTTTCCCTTTTGTAGAGTTTGTCAAAATGCTTACCTGCAAGAGTTTAAGAATGTTGCTGATATATTTGACAGAACATGAAGCCTCAATGCTCCTACCTACAGAAAACCATTTCCAGGCAGTGATGGCAGCTATAAAAAGGATACAGAGTGGTTGCCAGAGGAAATTCTGCCACAACTAAACGCTTTTGAGCCCTAAGAGCATCTGCTATCACTTAAAAAAAAGCACTATATGCTTTCATGGTAGCATCCATGTCCTCTGAGACAGCACAGACTGATCATCCCCATTTTTCATCAGAGCAGGCCTCGTTCACCTTGCACCCAGGCTCCATGACAGCAAATAAACATAAATAAACACCAAGTTGCAGACACTGCCTGAGCAGGCACGGGGAGTCACCACATGCACTGAGGGTGTGCAGCAGAGCTGAGACACAGCTGAGGCTCTGGCCATCCGAGGTTGCATTCAACAGCAATGAGGTCGTGCCTTGTTTCTGCAGCTCTGCAGATCATATGATCACTTGTGCTGTTGAGGTGACACATGACCGTATTTGGGGCTGCTCAGTTTTGCTTTCAGCTTGTTGCAGCCTGAAGGGTGGAAGCCAAATAAAGCAAAATATTGTGCATAAATATTCTCATAAGCTCTTGGAGGGTTGAGGGCAGCATCTCCCATATCTCTAGATATGGGGCCTTGAGTTGCACTGACTCAAGTGTGGGCGCAAGCTGAAATCTGCACTGAGTTAGCTCAGTTGAAATAGAAAACAGGAGGAGTTGAGTATGGCTCCTTTGCATATAAGGAGGAGTCTCAATTTTGCCTCAGTGTAGGCTGAGCCATGCTCCCCACTGCAGTGATGTTGCCCTCATAAATACCAACAGACAGAAGCTGGTTTTGGGGAAAAGCTGTGAGCCTTTTCTTGTGGCTCTTCTGTGATGACAGTAGGGTAGGCAAAAATATAATCCATTAGAGTGATTCTGCTTGATCTCCTGTGTCTACTGAATTTGTGCTTCTTTAAATATTTAACTGTAGTGCACAAAGGCCCCCTGCAGAGCTTGGAGAAAAAGTCCTTTTGCTGCCAAAGGGAGTGGACTGGGAATTGCAACTGTTTGGCTGTGTGTAGGAGTATATGAAAAGCAACATTCAACAGTGGCTGTTAGAAAGGCAGGTAATGGCCCTCTGGAATGAACTGGGTATTGACTGTTGAAAGGAATAATTACTGGGCTTCCCATTTGCCTGAAATAACCTTTTTTTCCATGTGTGTCTGTTGGGGATTGGTAAAGCCACTGATTATATTTAGCAAAATTGTATGCTTCTTACCTGGGCCTCTTTCATTCTCTACCTCCTCTTTTTGACATGAAAATTAAAGCAGAGTAGGATTTTTATTTTATTTTTTTTGTTATTGAATAGGAAAGATATAATTAACTAGCACATCATGATTGCTTTTTATACCTGGGATCACTGAGATAGAAACAGATGTGACTTTGCCTTACCTATGATATGATGCAGTGTTATTGAATGCATAGATACATTTTGAATATTTTCCTGTGAGAGTGCTAATTTAACTGAAAGTTTCTGCAGCTATAGGCCTTCCTCTTAACAGGAACCTTATATGTGTGCATATATATATATATATATAAAATCCTAATTATGCAACTCTACATCAATAGTTTGGTACTTGATTACAGGGGTGTGTTTTTTGTTTTGGGTCATGACCTCTCCTTTTTACTTTGGATCATCACCAGAAGTTTACTTGGTGCAATACCATTTCTCCTAATTACAGCCTTAAAAAAAAATTACAATCTTCATTTGTGTTCTGCTGAGGTAAATGCCCTCTGATTACTTAGTAGGTAAATGCCTGTTAGAAGAAACAAGAGTCCAGTAGAGGATTAAGCCATGAAAACCAATCAAACAAAGAAGATTAAAGAGATTAAATGAAAAAAATTGAATCCAAAAAGCCCCTTCACTCCCACAAGAAGTGGGAAGACTCACTGAGTTACTGAGTTTCTGGTTAATTTTAGAAGATGGCAGTTTTGCAATCTTTATTATGATCCCTGGAGCTCTTGTGTATGCATCTTTCAACTGCTTCCTTAAAAAAAAAAAAAACCCCACCAAAATATACCCACCTCCCAGGAACATCAGAGCGTCTCTCTTTGGCTCAAGGCTCTGTTTCACCAAACCACAGTGTAGCCAGGAACTGCAGGGAAGGTGTAGCCCATCCCACTCCACTCTCCTCCTCCCCTCTTTGCCTGTAGGGATCAGAGGAAAAATTTTAAAGAAATATCTATAGGTAAATGAGAGCTGTCCAGAAAACTTTCTGTAGAATTCTGTTAGAAAAGGCCTATATGTCAAAGTTTGTTTGTTTCTTTTCTTTCCATATGGAAGAGCATGTTTTGCTGAAGTAACTTTTGCAAAGCTTTCCTCCTACTAGTGTCGAAGGTCCTTGAGTACTGAGGGCACAGGACAGACAGAGTGGCACAATCTCTGGACCCATGAGTTCCGCTCTTACAGCAAGAGACCTCAAATCCTGCCAGTCACAGAAGGAAGGGGTGAAATTCCTATTTTCCCCCACATTTGCATCCAGTTTAATCCCAGATGTCCTAATACATAAGATATGGAGGCTGGAAATGCAGGTCATTGCAACCTTGAAACTGCAGCCAGGGCTGTAGTGCCTCCTGAGCGTAGTTGCCAATTGTTAATACCTAAATTTGCCAACTAATTTGTTAAGCTTTTAAAAGATAATTCTTGATAACAGCCATTAAGAATTTTCTCTTCCCAGAAAGCAGGATGAACGGCAGAGCTGATTCATAGCTGCAGCTGGGGATATCCTGACAGACCTGTCCAAGGTCAAGATGCAAACCGCATCTCTTCTCTTTGGGTGGGTTATATCTTCCCTGGAAACCTAATGGGTTTGGGTTGGCCAATGTGCCATGTTATGTAAAAATAGCCCTGGTCTCTGCCCCCTCTGGGCTGGGTGGTTGCTGGTGTAATGATCTTGGTCAGCAGCGATGCCTGATTAGTTTTGGCTGTGTTTGCTGTGCTCACTGACACCAGGATTTAGCGTGCCTGCCCCGGGTTTTCTAGGACTCTGCCAAGCTGTGGTGCAATATTTGCAAGTGCTTTATGAGGGTTGTGTTGGCCCTTCCTAGCTCCCTGTGTGGGGCTCCTTCTTGTTCTTGCACAGACAGACCCTGGACACACAAGATGTGCCCAGGGTATTGTAGGGCAGTAGGAGTGTGTCTCTGGGACCCCGCAGCCATGTGTCTGTGCACCTGGCTGCCTCCCAGGGGCTGCTTTTCAAAAGAACTCCTGGGCACCAAATGTGTCATGTCACATGGGAGCCTGTGATGTTCCTGCTGTCTCCACTGCTTCTGCACTGGTGTTTATTTGTGCATTGGTGACCTGAGCTCAGAAGTGGCTGCAGACAAGAGCTCCTGAGCTGTGTCACTGAGTGCCCCATGTGAAGATGAATTGAGATCCTAAACTCCCAAACCCAACAGCCCCTTGCTCCCAAGCTCACTGGGGTATAGATGTCGCTCACTGAGCTTCCTGCTTAGCAGGAGTTGTTCACACTCGCATCCCAGCAGCCTCACATTTGCTGCGGTGCAGAACAGGAGGAATAAATGATCTTGACACTTGTTGACAGCTACTTCAGATTCTGGCTGACATGAGGTGCACCAGACAAGGGCCAGAGTTGGGCTGTCTGAGTACTGCTCAGCTCCAGACTCCCCTTTCTAAAGACTTTCTAGTACCATTAGCTTATCAAATTGAGAGTTTTCTGGCAAATCAGGAGATAGAAAAGAGTAAGTCTTGTCCTTGTCTTTCCTTCTACCAAAAACACAGTACTTCTGCCTGTTTAAAACCAGTCACTTAGCCTGGCTGCAAGGCAAAAGCTTTGCTAACAGGTCCAGCAAGCAGCAGCAGGTGAAGTTATGGGTATCACCAAGTTTCTCTGACATGGATGGCTGCATTTGCTTATGCTGGCCATTAAATTTTAACTAGGTCATAAAAATGTCTGTGGGTTGTCTGTAATGAGCCTCCTAATGAGCTGCTATTTCAGTCCTTTCTCCAGGGAGCATGCTTGTGAGAAGGATGGCTTCACAAAGGCTGTTTTTATGAAAATGTTTTGGGTTAGTAATCATTTTGTCCTGAGTGATGGCAATGGCTGTGGGCTGTAAAATGGTTCTTTGGTTTTGTGGAGTTTGTTTTGGTCAAATATTTTCCTGTTGTTTGGCAGGAAGAGATGGCATGCAGGACAGCTTAGCTTACGCACAGAAAATTTCACTGCTTTTCTTAGAGCTAGACAGGGATAGGATAATAGTCAGATATATTTTGACATCTCTTTCTTACCCTCATTCCCTGGGATTTATAAATCATAGCATTTCCTTTTGAGCATTTGCAGTTTAAAAAAGCCCAACAACTTTCCCATGCTGTAGAAAGCTGTATTGAGATCTTTGCAACCTGGCTTAAAACTCTAAGCAACCAAAAATTCTGGGTGAAAATGCTACAGACAGCATTTCCTAGGCAGAGAGCAATGTGGGAATGTCTTTGGGAGTCAAAGGCAAGGAGCTTCTTATTTAGGGATGCATTACACATAAATAAATGTTTGCTAAACTGATCCTTCCCTTGAGACCCCCCCTTCCTGCATCCCCACAGAGAATATTATGTGGTGGTGGAGGGAGCCATGGGGGACACTGTGTCCATTTACACTGCACATTTGTTTGTCCGAGTTCTCTCCAGCCTCCCTGTGAAGCCATGGCCCTACAGCTGATCTGCAGCTCAGGTTTTGCTGTAGCAATGCAGAGCATCTGCCTGCAGCATTGGCCCATCTTCCTGCTCCCACCTAAGCAAGCAAATTTCACCTTGTCAGAAGGGAAGAAGTCAGATGCAGGTCTGATGAAGTTTCTTGTGAGATTTGCTGGAGGGTTGACTTTCCCTGGACAGAGTGACTAAACCCCAAAGTGGGGCAGTC
This sequence comes from Megaceryle maxima, assembly GCA_024605025.1. Taxonomy (NCBI): domain Eukaryota; kingdom Metazoa; phylum Chordata; class Aves; order Coraciiformes; family Cerylidae; genus Megaceryle; species Megaceryle maxima. The sequence continues at coordinate 5,754 of JANHGN010012747.1, forward strand.
TGAATTTGAGCACCTGAGCCCAACTTGGCAACTTGGGAAGAAGCCCAAGAGGCAGAATTGAAACTCCTGAATTACCTGTTATGAAATTAGCTGTGTAACTTTCATAAAGGGCAACAGAAGACAAAGATCTTTCACTGGTTTAGGTCATTATATTGGAAAATTTTTTTGTTTTGTTTTGTTTTTCAGAAAGTTTTCATGAATATCAAGTTTGTTTCCATATCAAGGCCCAGAGGTGAGGTAGGATTTGACAAAGCATCCTTTCATTGCTATTTCTGCTCACTGGCTTGGGGCAGCATCGCTCTTGAGCAATGAGAGGCATTGCAAAGACTGCCCCAAAGACAAGCCTTCTGCAGACACTGTGTTCCTGGATTCCTGTGTGCAGCTTGGCCACAATGCTTTCCTGTTGACAAGTGTGTAGCCCTATGAGAAATGGGTGCTCATGGAAATCCAGGCCACCTTGCCTCACATAGCGTGTGCCCCACTAACTAATATAATTGAAGCCCTAATTCAAGCCAAGTGAAGCCAGTGAAGGTCTTTCTGCTGACTGTCCGACATCTGCCTGCTTTGGGTTGCTCTAGGTACTCCAGGGAACTCTTGCTTTCTACCCTCATTGCACCTTTTCTGGACTTGGTCAATGTCTTGCTGCGCAGGGCTTCTATATGTAGACTTCAATGAAGCATGAGCTTGATATAAGCAGGGACCTTGTCCCTTTGTACTGAAGCAAGGAGAAGGAGGCCTTGTTGTCACTGTCTATGCAGACTAGCTGAAATGAGCTTCAGGTGGAGCATAAAGTGCCACCTGTCCTGCACGAGAGATAGGAGGAAAAAAAACCAAAAAGTAAAATCTTTGGCTCACTGAATTCAGTAGCTTTTGTTCTCATGATTGTCCAGATTTAGAGCATGTGTAGATTCCTGAGGGATGGTAAATTAAACTAAATAAAAAAACCCCAAACCAACCAACCAAAAATCCATTCTTCAAAATTGCTTAAAATATTTTTTTGACAGAAGTTCAATTTCTGCTATTATTTAATTCTGCCTTTCTGTCCTTTGAAGCTAAATGATCAACCAGATTATGTTCCGTGCTTCATTACTTGAGAACATTGCATCAATGAACTGGAATAATGAGTGTGAAGCTTCATTCAGATGGTAGCTGAGATCTTCAGAGCTTCAAAAGATGAGATTTATCAATGACAAATACTGAAATACCCTTATTTAAGAAATGTGTATTTCCCTGTTCTTGAAAACTACAGCAAAATCAGCTGAGATGACAGGTGTTAAGAGATACGAAGCCCGAGGATGGTCCTTGTGATTCCCCCTAATGCCATCTGAACTATGTCTGTCTTGGCTGCCCTTTCTAACAGTCAGCATTTTGCAGTTCTCATTTCCAACTCTTTGTATAAACAGATGGATTTGGCTTTCTGTACAAGAGATCTCTCCACAGCAGTGGGATAGAAAAAACTGACATACTAGCAGTAAAATGTAAAGAACGTAATCAACTTCACAAGCTTTAAAATCCTTTCTGGAGGGGGAAAAAAAGGTAGTACTTATCAAAGTATTCTCATCTCTCTTAGCTTTTTAACATTAGGTTTCAAACACCATGTAATCCACAAGAATGAGAACAATAGCCATTTTATGTGTGAGGCTGCCAGGCTGCTTTTGTTCATGTGAGCTATTGTGTAAGGAAAGATTCCGTTTGCCTTTATCTCCTGCATCTTCTCCGAACTAAAATATCGGCATCACTTTTCATAAAAATACATTATGTCTTTCAAGAAATGAATTTAAATGTATCTTTAAATGAATTTTTGGAAGTTGTCTTTCTTGATAGACTTTGAAGAGTATCATGAGCTAACTGGTTTTGTTCCTCTTCTTCAGACAAAGTGACATTAAGAAACTTCAAACTTCATCCTGAGATATCTTATGACGTTTGTGTTTTCTCACTGGGCATTTTAGACATAATTTTGTCCCTTCCTGGATTAGTTCTACTTTACCAAATCTCTTGGAGATTATCACTTGTACCTTGTGTCCGGTATGACTCCTAATTCCCTGGTCTATAATCCCTACAAAGTACTTGATTAACTTCTGAGGTATTCTGGATGATGTTGTCCTAAGTCTGGTTAAGTTAAAAGCAATTTAGCAAGCCTTGCTGCCTTCACAGTATTAATGTTCTCTTAATGTTGCATTCTGATGATAAACCTTATTTTAAATAAATAAGCCCACAACACTGAGTATGCATTTTTATCAGACTAGCACTGATCCCTCATCCATTAATATGAATGAGCAGGATTAGCACGGGAAAATTTGCAATTTCTGTAAGTGCTGGGAGTCTAAGCCAGACTAACAGTGTTACAATTTAGCCTTGGCTTATTCATCCTTACGGTTGTTTTCTTTTTCCAAATTATAGTCAAGCGTATAAACTCAGTCAAAAGCCAAGAGCATGGAATATATTTAAGAAGTTGAAACTTCAATGATGTAAATTGGAGATGTGATAATTATCAGGCATTTTTATTCTGTATTTCCTGCAATGTTGGGTTGTGAGTTGTTATTTTGCTTGTTGGTTTGGTTTTGTCTGTTTTGTTTTGGTTTTTTGTTTTTTTTGGGTTTTTTTTTTTTTTTTTTTTTTTTTTTTACTGAAATGCATATCCTGAGCTGGCAGGGGCTGGAGTTTAGGATGCATATGGAGGGTCAAGGGAGCTGTTCAGCCTGGAGATAAAGAGATAAAGCAGGAACTGGTTGTCATATTTAACTACTCAAAGTGGGTGCCAGTTGGACTTGATGATATTAAAGGTATCTTCCAACCAAAATGATTTTATGGTTAGGAAAGACTCATCTGAAAGGTACACAGTGAATGCCACGAGGCACCTTCACAACTAGTTTATTTTGTGGCTATATGAATTAAGCAGGTGATTGCGTGCAGAGCTGTGCCTCCAGGTGTATTTTTAGCATGGTTTACAAAACATGAGGAATGACGAAAGGTACCTGTCCCAAAAGGCAGTGGAAAGGAGGATGTGCTGGCTGTGCTGCTCACAGCCAAACTGTGATGGTGATGGGACACTCTGGCCTGTGAACTCATTCACCCTGGCCTGCAAAGGGCTTTCATGAGTAGCTTGCTTTCATGGCTTGTCCATCTGTTTATACTTAAAACTCCCTTCCTAAATGGAGACATTGGGCAAGCACCTGGTAACTGCAGTGACACGTTTTTTGCTTCTCTTCTTTGAGACATCCTCCTCTCAAACTCTGAGCCGCTGCAGTCTCCTTGCCCAAGAAACTTAATTGCAAACTCTCTGGTGAGGCAAGCTCTTTAGGTCATTGCAATCCAGAAACAGCTTTGTCAGAGCACCATCTATCAAGGATGAATGCAATGTCAGTGACATTTGGAAATGGAACAGGCTTCACTAGTGCAGCTGTATGAGCATCACTGCACTTCCCACTGCCCTGACACTGATTTATCAGGGGTTTCTCTGGCACTTGGGCCATAACACAGATGGAACTGGAAATTGAAAGGTGACACCATGGACTGTATTTGCTTCCCAGAACTCTCTTTCCTCTGATTACTGCCTTGTCCCCTAAGTAGACATAAATTTTTGTTATCAAATATACATCAAAGCATTTTATGTTGCTACCACCCACAAATATTCCTATCATTATTAAACAAATGAGATACAACTGCTAAGATGAAGTTAGTGAGAGTACCTAGCTGGAGAGAAAGGATAAAAACCAAAAGAAAACCAAAATAGGAGAAATATCTCATTTTTGGGGAGGTTTGTTTACTGTGCAAGGAACACTAGATAATTAGGACATGGATTTTCTTGACATACCATCTTAGACTGCACTGTCAGAAAGTGCACGTCTCCCTTGGTGTATGGAGCAGTAGAAACATGGAGGCAGATGCCAGGTCTGCCAGGAGGAGGTCTGGCTCTTCAGCAGATTCGTGCTCTGCAGCTCCCTGCCCAGGTAATTTTAACCTTTTATTTGTTCTTAAATTGTGATACTTCTTGTCTGCAGGGCTGGGGACTGATGCCAGAGCTGAGGATATGCTGAGGAGCAGGGTTGTGCCACCTTTCTTACAATGGAGCAGAGTGCAGGGGATTTGAAATCACTTTCAGTGATCCTGAATAGGTATCTCGTATAGAAGTCAGCCCCTGCTGCCTCAGCAAGGGGCTACAGTTGCCTTAAACCAGTATGTTATGATTTCACTACAACTGTGTCATTTTGCCTTGCCTTGTCTTTCTGCAGAACCATTGATATGGATACATATATGAACAAATTATACTCTCCAGGCTGTTGCTGGGATCTTAAGGCACTAGAAAAATCTTATTTACAGATAATAATAGCATGAGAAGAAAGTTCAGAGACTGCAGGATCTGCTTTGGTACATCCAAGGACTGAGAACACCTGTTCATTCAGAAACAGTCACAGCTTCTTTTGGGAGGCTCTACAGTGGCCCTGCTTGTGCAGAGCCAGCAAAACAGTGTCTCCCTCACTGATTTTTCTCCAGTACAAATGCAACAGACTAACTTTCCTGCTCTTGGGTAGTATTAGCTTCTGGGGATGGTCATGATCTCCAAACACTGTTGTTTGCTCAGCCAGGTGAAGGCTAAAAGAGGGCCTTGTGAAGAAGGAGGAGGGTGCATGCAGGATAGCTCAGCTCTTTCTTCCCTTCTGCCAGTCTGCGTTGGTGTATTTGGGTTTGCAGCAGCTCTCATGGGCTCCAGGATTGCAGGGGAGTGGACAAATGCTTCTATCTCTTAGCAAAGCCACTCTAAATGTTGAGTAATTCTTTCAGCAGAGAAGTGAAATACTTACGGGCACCATTAAAGGGCTGAGGTACCAACTATCTGTGTTGCTGACTTCCCATGAT
>JANHGN010012748.1:0-11902 GCA_024605025.1 Megaceryle maxima
TCCTTCAATCGCTCTTCATAAGATTTATTCTCCAGGCCCTTCACCAGCTTCATTGCCCTCCTCTGCACTTGCTCCAGAACCTTGATATCTCTCTTGTATTGAGGTGCCCAAAACTGGACACAATACCCAAGGTGTGGCCTCACCAGTGCTGAGTACAGGGGGATAATTGCCTTCCCACTTCTGCTGGTCACACTATTTCTAATACAAGCCAGGATATCATTGGCTTTCTTGACCACGTGGCTGAATATGCTGGCTCATATTCAGCCGCTTGTCAATTAGAACCCCCATATCCTTTTCTTCCAAGACAGCTCTCCAGTCACACTTCCCCAAGCAATGCATATAGTTGCTGTGGCCCAAGTGCAGGACCTAGCATTTGGCCTTGTTGAACCTCATCCCTTTAACATTGGCTCATCGATCCAATCTATCCAAGTCTCTTTCTGTACAGCCTCCCTATCCTCATGCAGATCGACACTCCCACTTAATTTGGTATCATCTGCGAACTCACTGATGATACACTCTATGTCCTTATCAAGATCATTGATAACGATGTTAAACAGAAATGATCCCAACACTGAGCCCTGAGGAACACCACTTGTGACCTCCTGCCAGCTGGATTTAAACCCCCTTGACCACCACTCTTTGGGACTGTCCATCCAGCCAGTGCTTGATCCAGCAGATCATATGCTTATCCAGGCCACAAGCAGCCAGTTTTTCTATGACAATTCTATGAGGGAACAGTGTCAAATGCTTTTCGAAAGTCTAGGTAGACAATATCCACAGCCTTTCCCTCATCCAGGAGTTGTCATCTTGTCATAAAAGGAGATCAGGTTTGTCAGGCAGGACCTGCCTTTCATAAACCCATGCTGACTAGGTCTGATCCACTGGTTGTCCATTATATGGCTTGTAATGTCACTCAAGATGATCTGCTCCATGACCTTCCCTGGTATCAAGATCAGACTGACAGGTCTCTAGTTTCCTGGATGCTCCTTTCTGCCTTTCTTGTAGATGGGTGTTACATTTGCTACCCTCCAGTCCATTGGGACTTCCCCAGTTAGCCATGACTTCAGATAAATCTTGGAAAGTGGCTTGGCAAGCACATCTACCACCTCTTTCAGCACCCTTGGGTGTAACCCATCTGGTCCCATAGACTTGTGTGCAAGTCTCCAAGGGGTGTAGCAGGTCTCTGACCACTTCCTCTAACTGTGATGACCTCTGCTTCCCCTCTGTCTCCTAGCTCACGAGGCTGGGTGTCCAGGGAACAGCCAGTTCCACGGCTAAAGACTGAGGCAAAGTAGGCGCTGAGCACCTCAGCCTTTTCCTCATCCTTTGTTACTATGTTTCCTTCTGCATCAAATAAGGGATGGAGATTTTTCCTAATCCTTTTGTCATTAATGAATTTAGAGAAACATTTATTATCTTTAACAGCTGTAGCTAGGTTGAGCTTTAGCTGTGCTTTGGCTCTCCTCATGTTCTCCCTGCATAGCTTTGATACATCTCTATAGTCTTCATGAGAGACTTTCCCCCTCTTCCAAAGGTCACAGACCCTCCTTTCATTCTTGAGATCCAGCCTATTTAGCCAGGCCAGTCTCCTTCCCCGGCTGCTTGGTTTTTGGCACACGGGGAGAGCCTTCTCCTGTGCCTTGAAGACTTCTTTCTTGAGGTATATGTCCAGCCTTCCTGGACTCCTATATCCTTCAGGGCAGCCTCTCAAGGGATTTTGTCAATCAGTCTTCTGACCCAGTCAAATTTTGCCGTCTGGAAGTCTAAGATGGCAGTTTTACTAACCCCTCTCCTTAATTCTCTAAGGATTGAAAACTCAGTCATCTCATGATCACTGCACCCTAGATGGCCTCCAATCTTTACTTCCCCCACTAGCTTCCCTATCACAACAAATTTACAGGAACATTTTACTGCTAAACTAAACAGTGATTGGTTTTCCTTAGAAGGAAATTTGCCAAGGGTTAGAGGCTAGGCTAGCCACTACACAAGTGAGAGATGCTCTCTATTAACCCCTCTCCCTTCCCAAAGGGAATAAGGGAGAGAGATTTATGGGTTAGAAAACTAAAACAGCTTTAATGAAAATAGTAATAAAATTAAATATATACAAGATCAGTATGAATTCAACCTCCCCGATGGCAATCACATCATCACTGTTGCTGTGAAGCAGGCACTAGGGAAGTCCCAGACTGGACTCAGCAGCAGATGGGAACCAGATTCAGGAGCTGGTTTCTGGGACTGGATTCAGGAACACATGGACTGGGATCAAAGGCAGAAAGGACAGAGTCCTCCCTGGACACCAGCCATTGAAGAAGAGTCTTGATCTTGTGATCCCTCAGCTTTATACTGAATATGACATACATGGGATGGAATCTCTTGTTGGTCAGTTTGGGATTACCTGTCCTGTCATCTCATTCTCACAGGTGCCATCTCTTACTGCACCCCAACATGAGGCACAAGATTTACCTTGGCCTGCACAGGAGCAAGTATAAGAGTGATCCTTTCTGCACACAGCAAGCCTTGGTAGTGACTGTAAACATCAAGCACTGTCACTGCTAGAAGCAGACACTGTCTGCAAAAATCTGCCATTAACTTCAGAGAAGTGCCATTATTGATAAGAGACTGAGCTGAAAAGTAAAATCACAGTAAAAAAGAACAGAATTAGTTCTGTTATAACTCAAACCAGGACAAAACTATTTTAGAAATAGCTGAGAGAAAGGAGAAATTTAAGCAGTAAGGTTTTTGTTTGGTTTAACTTTTCATAAAGCCTCTCTATACATTGTACATCCTAGCCCTGTGTGATTCACTGTTACTAGAGTTCACACACACACACACAAAAAAAGCTATCAAATTGAACTGGAATTCCACATGTAGCACAATTTCTCCTATATTATTGGCAATCTTCAGCCATAGTATGGAAACCTTGCTTGGCAGCAATTTGTCAAAATCTATCCTCCCAATTACATGACTGAATATACACATTCAAGGATGAAATGGTGAAAAGTGGGTTTACACATTCAAAGGAAAACTAGTTTCTTGGAACAATGCAGAGGTAGATGCGGTCCTAGTAAAGCTCACACTTACATGTTGCAGAACCTTGAGTGAGAGAACACATACACATAAAAAAAGACAGCAGTACATCTTTACTTTTGGAGCGTGGAGGGGGAAGGAAAAAAGGGCAACAGAAAAGCACTCATTCTACTACATGCTTCTGAAAAGCTTCTTTTCTTTCACAGCAGCCTATACAAAGAGTGCAACTGCTCAACACATCCGGCAGCCCAGAGTAGTCAACTGCTTTCATCAATATCTCTAGACATCCATGAGTTTCATGACATTAAGACCCTTCCTCTATTGCTGAGCAGTGTCCTGGGCAGGCTTCAGATCCAGAGGATGGATGAAGCTTTGGAACAAGCTACAGAGAGATTTGGAAGACTGTAGAGTGGGTTTAATCAAGTAATGAGGTGACTTAAGAGATTATGTAAAAATCACACAATGACATATTTCATTTCTTTTTTCAGTTTCACACCTGCTAAATCCATATTAGTAAAGAAAGCTTAAAAATGCTTTTTCTAGAAGGTGGAAGGGGGTGTGATTTTTTCTTTTTATATATATTTTTTCCCCCCTTTTTTTGTTTGGATAGCTCTTGGCATTTTTTTTTTGCCAGCAGATGCTGCTATTCCCTTTTAGTTCAGAAAGCATGTGCAACATGCATGGACACTAAAATACAAGTATTGTAGAAATTGCTTGTTCTAACACAAAAAACAACACTGGGAAGTTAAGAAAATGAATTTTTTACTCTATATGCTACATTATTCACTCCTTCTCAAACGTTTTTGAACAAAAGATCATTGTTTCTGCTTGTTTCTTTCAGGTCAAAGAATTGCAAATTCTTTATTGGAAATTACAATAAGGTTACAGTTGAACATCATTCAAGAACTACATTACATTGCTGTAATATTTATAGGCTTCTCTACATATTTATCCCCAAGATATTTATGTGCCTCAAGAGAATAAGAAATTTATTTTCTCAGCTCTGCAGCATGACAAGAATGCTTATATATCTTTGCAGCTGAGGAAGGTCACAAAACTTCTCATTTGTCTGGGAAGGGTGTTCAGATCTCCAAAGTCTCCTCAGTCATCATTAAAGACTTGCCCTCCATTTTAGGTTTAAGGATCTAAAATATTTCTCAGGGATGTTTAAGGAATTGGTATATTTTACTACCTACTGCAGCAACTTTAATTCTTTTAAAAGAAGTTGTAAGGCATTGAACAGCCTGGCTAATCCAGCTTTAAGAACCGTGTCACAGGGTAAATTTTACTGCCAGTTGAAGTCCCAGTCAAAGGTAACAGGTTACACCAAACCAAGTATTGCACAAATATGATCATCACCCAGGAAAATTATCATCTTGGAGTATAGCAAGGAAAGTAATAAATGGAACAAAGAAAGATAAGACACATGAAATGGACAATTAAAACACTGGTGTGGACTAATAAAGGCAGTAGTTTATACTATGATTCTATTTTAAACAATTATACTTGATAATCATATTTATAAACCTCAGTATTGCAACCTAGAATGTCCTCCTGCAGATTCAGACTTCACCTTCCCAGATTCTTATAGCCCACTGCTTTAGTGGAGCCAAGGGCTGCTGAGGCCAAAAAGAAGTCATTCTGTTCTTTTTTTGATCAGGGCTAAAATTAGGCAAATTGGAACTCAGTCAGCTGTGACTCGGATTTCAAAAATACAGGCTTTACTTAGACAAACCAAAGCACAAACATGTAACATTTTCATTTAAACAGCAGCTAGTCAGTCTACCATCAGCAGTAACTTCAATCTTGGGTAGATTTTTAAGAAATTAAGATTTCTATGGCATTTAAGGTATGGTGTTTTAGCAGATTTTCTACCAGAAAGCATAAAAACTTGAGGATTGTTTATAGAAAACAAACAAACAACTAAATTTGACTTCACACATTTAACTGCTTTCCTTTTAATGACAGAATACAGATAGCCTTTGGATAGAGGAATTCCTAACAGCCTTTCATTGCTTTAACATAGTCTTCAGGTAAAAAAAAACAAAACAAAAAACCCCACACCAAAACAACAACAACAACAACAAACAACAAAGAAAAAAACACCATGAAAGCTAACGAGGAAAAGGTCCCTTTATCTTCCCTTTACAGGAACATCCAAGCTAAATTAGAATCTGCATGACTGATTTTTAAGAGAACTTCCTTTTCTTAGCAAAACCCTCAAATATTAGATGAACTTGACTTTATTTGCTCTTTTCAGCTCTTGACAGATTCATACAGTAAAGAAGTTTTAGTCTACAGGGTGAAGTCAGCAGCAAACATAAATGAAATGAAGCACAGCAAGGTGACAAGCAGCAAGAGCAACAGTTATCAGAATAACACCTTGCAGTCTGTTTTTCTTGTTTCCTTTCTAAGATTTATCTGGCTTCTCTGTTCCCATTAGACCTTTTACAATGTGTGCACTGACAGCAGATCCTTGACATCACTTGGAGGAAACCAGCAGCAAGATATATCCTGCAGCCTATGAAATCAGAATCCCACAAGGAACACCTATTACTGCTTTCATGGCAGAGGATATATCTGGCTGCATTCTGCAGCCTGTTCCTGCTTCTCATTAGCCCAGATATCAATTGACTCCACTCTTACTTCCTCCTGAAACATTGACATCAACTGCTCACCTGCTCACTGGGAGTATGAATTGTTTTGAATGGAAGAGATTTGGGGTTTTCTGTAAGTTTTAAAGCAAACACATAGAGCATGTCTTTAATATTAGTAAAGGAGTACTGTCTCAAGTTTACATCAACTGGTGTTCAGTGGAGAAGTTAAGAGCATTCCTTTTCACTGGAGTGGCACATGGGAGGTAAGGTCTGTGCAGAGAGGGACAGTGATTCATGCACGCAGGATGCCACAGAAAAAAAGGACCACATCATAATCATCATCAGCTTTCCCAGACTGCTTTCCTGGTCTTAGAACTGACTGGGGGGGGAGGGAGGCAGTAGAAAAATATACTTCATAAAATTTTCAACACTTAGAAAATAAAGCCTTAATAAAAGCCAAATGTCAAGAATGTTTCTTATAATCCAAAGATACCATAGAGAGGAAATAGAGTAGTCACTGCCATGCTGAGCACGCAAAAAAGGTAGAATGTCCTTGCAAAATTTTGCACAGGAAGGCATTTGAAGATGGGCAGGAACAAGGGACAGAGAGGAAAAGTTCCCCAGGACTTAGGTCATAAATCACATCCATAAGATACAACTGTATATTTACAGGCATGAGATGAACAGTTCAAAACACTTAGACTGAGCAACTGCAAATTATCAATATTGTATTTATTATGTATGGTCTGTGGTCAGATTATCACATAAATCAACTATAATTGAGATTTTTTGAGATTAAAATAACAATGTAATTGTTACTTTCCAATTCAAGAGCAATACCTGCATAGCAACCAATCAACCGCTTGGGAATCATGAGCAGTTTAACTTTCATGACTATCAGACAAAACAAAAGAAACCACACCACACTAGTGACAGTCATTAATTTCCTGGAGCATAGGGCTGTCTGCTCAGGGAGGTCTCAACAGCCTGGAAAATGAGCTGATTAATACCTTATAAAGCCAAGAAACAAATGCAGTGTCTTGCACCTAGAAGAAAACAGCAACACACAAGAGCTGCCTAGGTAGCACCTTTGCAGAAAAGGACCTGTGGCTCACCAAAGGACAAGCTGAACATAAGGCAGTACCATGTCTTTGAGGCAAAAAAGGCTCTACCACATACTGGCCAGTATTAGTGTGTATCCAGCAGAACAAGTGAAGAGATTATTATCCTCTATTCAGTACTTGCGTGAGTACTGGAGTACTGTGTTGAGATTGGGCTTCCTACTACATGAATTACATCACTACATCATAGGTGTCCCAGAGAGTTGGTCAATGCCCCATTCCTGGAAACATTCCAGGTCAGGTTGGACACAGCTCCGAGCAGCCTGCTCTAGTTGAACATGCACCTGCTCACTGCAGGGGGTGTTGGACTAGCTGTCCTTTAAAGGTCCCTCCCAACCCAAACCAGTCTATGATGTTCAAAACTTGAATGGACAAAAATCTGATCAAACTTAAGTCAGAGCCAAATTTTATATTTGCCATGATTTAAGTAAGGATTGGACCAAATGACCAGCCAATATCCCTTCCAACCTTAATTACTGTATGAGTCTACAATATATATCTTTCACATCCACTGTGTGAACTCAAAGCCTTAAGTGCTTAATGGCAGCATTCCTAGGCAGAGCTGTTAGAAGCTCATTACTGGAAAATCTTGGACAGTTGAGGAAGAAATGAAAACTAGAGGGCTTTTTACAGCTTCTTAAAATGAAAAGGAAATTGCCTACTTTCAGTGTGACTTAATGTTGTATTACACTTAATTATTTTTTAGGTGATCAGTGCACTGAGTGATCTTTGTGTAAAATGCAGAAGTGAATCAGAATCTGTCAGGAAGAAAACAGAATTTGGAAGGCACTGTTCAGACTCCTGGTACATGAGAAGGAGGCTGAAAGATTATGGAATGAATAAACATTCAGCTAGATATTAATGGTAAAATTATTAGAAGTAAAATGGGAAGTTAGGTAGAAAGATAATTATCAATATCAATTCAAACTTAACACTTCATGGCTTGAAATAGGTGGTCTTTATGATGGGAAAATAGGATTATAAATAGCAATATGTTATTGTATGATTAATAACAATGATGCAACGGATTAATTCCTTACCATTTTTGTATCAGACTCTTCCTACACTCATACACAGATAATTATGTAGACCTATTTTCTGCTTATAGTTTGAGGCTTCTTTTTCAGAAGTCCGTAAGTGCAGATTTCTATGTTTTCAGAAAATTGAAAAATGTTAAGTATAACAGCACATCTAAAACGGGTCCCGCTCAGTAAACTCCTCATAGGAACAAATATCTGGTGGGGTTTTTTTCCACATAGGTAGGTCTACCTACTACATAAGTAATAATGATCAACCTGTTCAGTGATGTTTTCAAGGGGAAAAAGCAGCTTTGTCCATCTCCATTAGGATTTCACAGAAATATAACAATGTCAATACCTTTATAAGGGGAACAAAGCCTTATCAGCTCAATTCAGAAAAGATATCTCTTGCTGTAATTGCAGGAAATGTATTAGTGAAAAAATCCTTCAGACACAGAGGTCCCTTCCAACCTCAACCATTCCGTGATTTCATGATCTAAAATGAGAATTCATTCCTATTCTAAAATAGATAGAAAAATTATATCCTTTCATAAGATAAATATTACAGAGGGGGGCAGAGCATTACCAAGGAAAAACAAAACAAAACGTTCCTTGTATTCTTACAATTATTCCAGTAATGTGTAATATGCTTACAGGCAATAAGTCTTTTTTGCTCCAACAAACCAAATTCCTGGAAGAAGCTAAAAGGAAAACTGAAGGCCAGCAGAAGACTATTCATATGGCTCTTATTTGTTGTAGGTGGCAGAAGTCTGTAAGTCATAACCCTAGTTAAGTCCAGGACATAGTTAGAAATTAAAGTGAACTATTCACAGATAGTTTATAAAGGTAGAACTTCTCTGCTTTTGGGTTTTTGGGTTTGTTTTGTTTGGGGGGGGGGGGGTATATCTTTCTTTGTTTTCTAATAAAAAGTATAGCTTATATCACCATTGGTGGAGGTTTCTGAATTGTCTACTTGATTCCAGAGCAGTTTATAAAACAAAACTTTGTATTAGATTTCCGACTTCCCCCCCCCCGGCCCCCCCAGTTTTGTGCATTTGGACCATTCATACTGTGTTTTCTAACTTCATCTGGAATTAAAGAAATTCCTAAAAGGTCTGCAACTTTCCACAGTTTGTCACATTTTAGGCCAAGACACAGAGTGTTTGCTTGGGCTTAAATTTACCCGTATATTTTTTAAAAGTTTGCTCCAAATAAAACCAAGCTTGAGATACTCCATGATTAGAACAGGATCATAGCTAAATGCAAGAATAGTTTGAGTGGAAGGGACCTTTAAAGGTCATGTAGTCCAAACCCCCTACAGTGAGCAGGGACATCTGCAACTAGAGCTGGTTATTCAGAGCCGCATCCAACCTGATCTGCAATGGTTCCAGTGTCAGGGTATCAATGACCTCTCTGGGCAACCTGGGCCAGGGTCTCACCAGCTTCACTGTAAAATATTTCTTCTTTCTCTCTATTCTAAATCTTCCCTCTTTTAGTTCAAAACCATCATCCCTTGTTTTGTTGCAACAGGCCCTGCTAAAAAGACTGTCCCCATCTTTCTTATGGTAAAGATAGAAGAATAATTAATTAAAAAAAAAAAGGTAAAGATCATCATGCAATATATAAATACCAACACAGTTGTAAAACCCATTATTTAATTTTCACTTTGTTCAACACAAAAATGTCAGACAAAGCCTTTATCTTTGTATAAAATAGTTACAGAAAAATGGAAGTCGATAAGACACCCTAGAGGGAAAAAATAAAAGTGTTCAAATGTCTCAGAAATATAGCCTAAAATAGAAAAATTGGATTGTTTAAAGATGAAGCAGAGTCAGAATCCATTTTTAGAGAGGCAGAATGACTCTCTCATACCATCTGTGATAAACAGCAGAGGTAACAATGGGCTTATTTGGTGGAAGAAGAATATTTTAGGTCAAGAAATACTATTTTAGGCAACTTTGGAAAATTCTATCAAGATGTACACCTGCAAAATCTTAGATCCAAAGACTGACAAGCACTAGGTACTGCAATGAAAACAGTAGTTATAATACCATGGATTATTTAGATTACCCTTTGTTAGAGTCTGGAAGTAGATTACAGCAAGAGTTTGTACCTGTCTGGCCATTCGCATTTTCAATCCAAATTCTACTCATGTTAACTTACCATTACAAATTTACATATGCAGACAGCAGAAACAGGCAGCAGATAGAGCAGTTCTGAAGACAGCAGATATTTCAAAACCATTTCTTATCAAGCAGACTTTTAAGTTTAATATTTTTTTGTGTTAAGTTTGGGAAACTTTGCTTCAAGAACTGTTGAAATTAATTCTGAAATTATTTTACAATACCTTAACATTATTTCAAATAAGTAATACACAGTTTTTAAACCATTTTAAGAAAAATTTTTTTCAGAACTTCAAGAAACACTTCAGAAGCATACTATATGCTTCCTTAGAACAAAATAGGCATTTTCCAAAAAACAACAAAATACTCATCAACGGTTCTGGATAAACAGACAACATTATTTCCCCCTTGCTCATCGACAAATCTTATAGAAGATCAGCTTTCTTTTAAACACTGATAAACAAACTTCTTGGCTTTAAAAAAAACCAGAACAAACAAACAAACCAACCACCAAAACCAAACCAAAAAAAGATGAAAATACACAGTCAGAGGATGTATTGCAACATTTACCAGGCAGCTGTGAGAAAGGGAGCTCATGGAATGGCCTTCAGGTGAGCAAGGGTGGCAATGGTGCCTGAAGATCTTACCATGGCACCATGGGGTGCAGCTCTCAGATTTTTCAGAGGCTGTTCAGATTTTCAGTGAGTTCCAACCCTACTCATATCCCAATTGCCAGCTGTATAGTATATATCCCTATAATAGTAATCAGGGACTAAAGATTACAAGATACTTGCAGCTCAGTAGCCCATATGTTTGTCATCACGTCTCCAGAATTTCAAGCGAGAAGAATGATATCAGTTTGTTGTTCTACAATTATAAGTTTTAACATTTCAAGCTCACAGGTCTATTAAGAGTTAAAAGAGTGTAGGAGTAACTCAGTAAATTCACAATTCACTTGAGTGTAAAGCTGACTTTTCCTTTATTATCAGAACATGTACACCACCTCTGAAAGAAGCCATATGAACAGAAACATTTGCCATCTCACTTGGGAAAATCAGCCTCTGAAGCTGTTCTTGGATCACTCCATAATGAAGCAAATTGAGTTGTAACAATTTTCTATAGAGACTATAGAAAAGAACAACAAGTTGTTTTTTCTCAAAGTGTACCAGGAGGTGTTACTATTTCTTGAACTTGAAAGAATTAAGTTGTCAAGAGGAATAATGTGCCATTGTAAACAAGTACCAGATGGTGGAGTGATTTCTCTGATGCCCTGTTTAATTATTAAGTAACTATGAACACAGGAAAAAAAAAAAAAAAAAAAAAAGGACACGTAGCTACATTTAGAAAAAGGTCACAATCTCAATTCTATTTTTCCTCAAAATGTTTCTTAGGACAAACCAGATGAAAAATGAAGTTCTTCATTTTTAGAAACCAGCATTTAGGCACCAGCAATTAGTACTAGCTCTTCTTCGTGGTTTTCCACATCACAAGCCAGATTCTTCCATCATTATTAATGCCAAGTATCATCCAACAGAATGAAAATATTGTTTTTAGCTGTAAACACTCCCAGTTGAACTACCTGTTTAAAACTCATATCATCAGGACCTGGATTCATTATTTCACATACTGGAAAGTGTTTCAGAGCTACAGAACCTTACAACTTCTACTTCCTTTGTTCTTGATTCAGTGGTGGCTGCAGGTGCAGTTCAGATTTCCTATCTGCACCCCATCATATGAGGAGGTCTGCCATCCAGGATGGTATCCATTCTGGAGCAGTTTAGGTTAGAAGGTAAAGCTGATAGGGAAGGAAGCAGCAGCAAGGTGAAAATGTGCTATATCCAACTATGTATGATTTTCCCCATTAACTTCCCAGAAATAACAATAAATAACAAATATGTAATCCCTCCTCTAAATCCTGCACTATCTTACCTAAGCAGCATTTTAAAAAAATACTTCTCTCACTTTTTAATACATATTTTCAAATTACTGTCATGTTTTAAATATTTGTATATATA